>VXAV01007323.1:88199-119692 GCA_013399715.1 Alectura lathami | reverse complement strand
TGTTTTATAGTATTAAATTGGCTGGAGGCAAACACCATTTTGCTACTGTGCATTTATTTTTAGAAATCTATTGGTTGTCTTTCTAAAGACGCTCATTCTTGGGTGTGAGAATATTGTTGTAATTTCTTACTAGTTGTTAACCCTTCACTTGAGAGATGCATTTGCTTCTCACATCTTCTCACCATGCTTGTGAAAGCCTGTACCGTGTCTCTGCTTTAGAAGTGTGGTTCCCTCAGCTGTCGTGTCTCCAGACATTCAAAAGCCTATTAGGAAACAGCTGCCTTTTTTCCCTCTTCTGATTTCAGGTAACTACAGCTTCTGTCTCTTGCTTGTCAAGAGGGGATGAAGCAGGTACCTTGTGCCAGTTCATTATGTTATACTCAAAGGACAACTCTGGCACACGTTCTACATAAAGAAGAAGGATGAAACCCATACACAGGTTTCCAGGTTTCCTGTTTTGCAGGCCAGTATGCCTCAAAGCACCAGTTAAGCAGCAACCACTTGTTTGTCCAAGAGGCTGTTTGCCAGCCAGGAATACTTCTCAACTGGACAACCTCACTGCTTTTTGAGCCACCTTGCTAAATCCACCTATGGACAATAGGCTAGAGAAAGAGGAGGTAGGAGGTTTACATTGGTGTTCTACCCTCTGGCTTCTCGTTTCTCTCCACCAACATTCCATATCTTGAAGGAGAGGTAGGAAAATTGTTGGTCAGCATATGACCTTCAAGGCCTGCTGCTAGCCTTCCCCGTTCACTGCTCCACCTCCAACCTGCATTAACAGCTCCCCAAGTGTGTCTTCTCTACCACATCCTCTTCTTCTGGCTGCCTTCTCTGAAAAATTCAGGGTCTTTGTCAATTATGTAAGTCATTTACATCCTTGTATAAATGTTCATAGAGATACTTAGCTTTCAGCCCTCAAGTGGTTTATGTGTGCCAAATTCCAGCAGACTAATGGAGTTTTTACTCTATAGCTGCTTGCACCTCTGAGTAGTGGGTTTATTCATCTCTTCTTTGGAACAATCATAGATTCAAGTACAATGTTAACTTCCTTTTCTAAGAGGGTACTGATATCCTGTGAGAGAGAGACCATAAATTTCATTCTGCTTTTGTGTGTGCAAATATAGACCCAAACATTGCAATTAAATTTGTGCTCTTGAATCTAGTACAGCTCTCAGAGCCATCTACTCTGTCTGCCCCAAACCTCCTGAGAAAACAATGGCTAAGGTGGAGAAGAACTCTCTCCAGCCACAGGCTGAGTCAGGTATCCAAGAATAACTTCAGAGTAAATACTTTTTCTTACCCACATTTCTGTAACTAGTGCCTGATCACCTCAGGCCAAGTATTGCTATTAGGATAAGGCTAATCCCTTCCAGCATGGGCATATCCCTAAGTATTCCTGCCTAAGACAGCCTTCAAAAGAGCATTATCCTTACATCCAGTGCCATTATTGTACCAGGGCTTCCAGTTGATGCATGGCTCAGTACATCTTATCAGCGCGGACTTCGCTGAGATAGCCTCACATCTTCCCAGCTGTCCTGGACTTTCCTTGGGAGCAGTCCTGTAAAACCTTCAGTCCTACAGGGAATTTCTGGAAAGGGAGAGGTGGTGGGAGAATGTCCCTTACGGTCATTAAATTTACATCCTATCTGGGGCCAAGAGTACCAGACTTGGCAACGCTCTCTGTGCATTCAGCCTCAATAGCCTTACCACCAACAGGAAGGTAAGTCACTATTCTCTCTTCTCTCCCTGATTTCCAGGGTGGTTTTCATTGACAGGGCAAGAACCTGTGGGTAGCAACTTTAGAAATAACATTAGGCTGTGGGAGTGGAAAACCCTACCAGCTTTGTAACCTACTGGATTTGTTTACTGTATTTGACTTTGTCAGCTGGAAAACTGGAGGCAGAACACATGAGAAGAGATCTGGGGTGAAATGATTTCTTCCACATTGGCACCTTACGCCTTCCCACTGAAGAACACCACGTCATCCATGATGAGTATCACAAGCTCAAGAAAACCAGTGCATGGGTAAGCAAAGTGTCTGATGGTTCAAAAGCTGCTCATCCCTTATGGAGAATCTTCGGAATGAGGAAAAGCAGATGAACATATATAAGACCATAGCTACAAAAATAACCAGAAAACAGCTATACTGAAGGAATTGGATATTCTTGATGTAATGATCTGAGTACCTGCTGACTACAGTGGAGGTAAGTTTGTTGGTAAAACTCCACTGAAAGCCGGAGAAAATTCATTTTTCTCAAGTTCCTATCCCTGTGTTAAAAAGTTACCATAAACCTGTTAAAACTCCTCGCAGTTTGACTTCGAGGGGCTTGCCAGCCATTCATAATGAAGACGTACGTTTTTCTATGAAAAACTGATCTGAATAGAGACTGGAGTCAGGATCTACCCCTGACTCCAACCACTACTGGAAAACAGTTACCAGCACATGGAAATGAATTGTGAAATAATGGCACAAATCAAGCAATGCCACACAAATTGTAACTGGAGTAAGTATGTGAGAATACAAAATGGCTGTGCTGGACAAGACCGATCTTTCACTTAGCCTGGTATCCTGGATCTGATCATAAATAAAACAGATAAAGAAGTAGCAAATATGGTGATACGGGCGAACAGAGCAGGCATATAGCAATGCTTTCTAAATATATGTTCATGGCCTTCAACAGTTTGATGCTGTACTGGGTAAGCCCCCATCCTGTTGCTTGCCCACTCTTTCCAGCAGGATGAGGAAGAGAATCGGAAGGGCAAAAGTGAGGGAAAAAATCATGAGTAGTGTTCAATAAGTGAAGAATAAAGCATAAAATAAGCAAACAAACAAAAAAAATGGAAAAGCAATCACTGACCACTTCTGATCAGCAGACTGGTCCCTGAGCAATACCTACGGCAGAAAAGCTCTCCCCTAGTTTTATTGCTGAGAATGACGTTACATGATATGGAATATCTCTTTGGACACTGTGGGTAAGTTGACCCCACCATGTCCCCTCCCAGCCTCTTGCCCAACCCTAGCCTACTTTCTGTGGAGGGCACAGTGAGAAACAGAAGCCCTGATGCCGTACAGACACTGTTTAGCAAACACTGGTGTACAGCATATGATGCTCTTTTAGCCACAAATCCAAAGCACCATATGGGCTGCTGTGAAAACAGTTAGCTCCATCCCAGCCAAACCCAGTACACAGGCTCAGGAGCTTCCTGACCCATGGGACCTCTTTGCCATGTGGAATAGGAAGATATTAACCAAAAGCAGAAATCCACTGTGCTATGCACTTTGCGCATATAATGAGATATCGCACTGCCCTAAACCCTCTCCTATCTGCATGGATACCAACGAGTAGGAAGAAAATACAGGCACAAGAGGCAGACAAATTGCTCGAGGCCATGCAGTCTGTGAATGCCTGAGCCAGGTCCATTGACTCCTTTCCAATATCCTGCCCCAGTAAACAGCACTCCAGATGTGCCAAGCACAGAATGTAAAGTCTACGGATTGGATTCTATTTCTCTGCTGTGCTGTCCTCAGGGCTGGATAAAATGCTGGGGAAGAAGGTACAGGAATGGTTTTATATTCTAACCCAAATAACCTATTTAAATCTCTCACACACCACTGAAGAAAAATGGAGTACAAAGGAGCTGGAAAGACTGTAAAATTAATATCTGCTTTATGAATAGAAAATTTATGTTGCAGCACCTAATTCAGTTCATTTCTCTGAGGGCGAAGAAAGATTTTTTTATGAAAAGTTCTTGTTCCCTGTTCTAACAATGAACGTCTGGAAACACAATGGAAAGGAGTTCTAATTATTGTGACTGCATATATAATACCTTCTGTAAGTGTACCTTTGTCTGTGGTAAGCCAACTATAAAATTATGGTGTAAGGAGATTTGGGAGAAGGATCCAGTCTACCAGTTGTGTATAGATAGAATTGTCCATGTTCTCCCTGAGAGTCTAAGCAACCACTGACTCAGCAGGGGCATGGACCACAGTAGCTAATTAAGAAACAGTGTTAGAATTGTCAAGGTTTTGTAAAAAATATTTTTAATTGAATTTTTTTCTAAGGCTTCCCTGGAAATTTATATCAGATAGATTTTCCACTTTCCTTCAAGGCTGTTATTTTATTATTGCAGGGCTGCTAATCTGTTCACAGCAAAGCACTCATAGCAAGAAGATTACTGGGAAGTACAATATGTAGGAAATTCATTTTTGGTATGATTATTACTTTAAACTTCTCTGTTTAACTTTTTCAAATTAATTTTATTTGTGGTGGCAAACTCAGAGTGTTTCAGCACCACAAGCTTGACCTATTTATTTCCTTGCATCTTCAGTAGCAGGGAGGAAAGATTTGCTACATGGAAAAATAGCTTCTAGCTGAGAAAAGCTCTTACTGCCCTAGCCAGCAGGCGGCTTTATCGGCAATCATTTGCTGCCCTTGATACTCGAAAACTGCAAGCTACAAGGCAAGCTTCATTGGCAGATATGTTCTCTAACAATTAGAGGCACAGACTAATTTTTTAATGCTTTTTTCCCGAGCATTTTTTTTCTCTTCAATACAAGCATTTATCTATAAAGAAAAACAAAATGAAAATTATAGATTTAATATCTGCCTTTTATGTCCAGCATACAGCTGAGGTCCACATTCAGAAAATCTTAATAGTCTCATTGCCAAAGTATAGAATCGTAGGTTTTCTTCTTTTTTTATTACTATTAATGGAGTAGGAAGACATAGTACAGAAAAGACAAGAGGGTATTTATGGAACTAGAGATGTACTGGAAAAGGAAAGCAAGCAAGCAAGCAAGCAAGCAAGCAAGAAAGAAAGAAAGAAAGAAAGAAAGAAAGAAAGANAAACTTCAACTAAAATTTAATGATTTAAAGACCAAATCATTTCAATACTTGTATCAATACCTTGACCTATTACTCCAGTATGCATCGGAGTACGCTGCTAGAATTTTGGCTAGTTGCATATCAAATATTTTTGGGGCTCAAGAGTTTGTGGAAAATATCCATGAAATGTGGTGGCTAAGGTACAGTGTGAAGTCTAGAGTGTTTCAGTAACAGTTTAGAAAATCTTCCAGAGGCACAAGTCCCTACATCACTGTCACTGGGATTTCATGCTAATATTTTAGGCCTTGAAAGAGAACTCCATTGGCAAAAAATTGAAAGAGAAATGTGATTATTAACTGGGATGCTGTGCATCATTCTAGATGTACATTCTAGTACATTTTTACGATGTAAAGAAGTGAAAATGAATCTCTTGCTTAAAAGGTGTCATCTGCCCATCCTAGTTGCTATGAAGGCTGGCTTTCTTTTTTCTTAGAGGAGAATGGAAATACTAAGAGGGGTACTGTTTTTTTTTAGCCTTCTACTGCTCCCCACCAATAGGAGCATGTTATTGTTATGGTAATGCAGTGTGGATGACACAATACAATGAAGGAAATCTGTAGATGACCTGATAAGAGCCAAGCCCTGACTGGACCCTGCACATCCAGATCTATTTAAGTTACTCTAGTCATCACTCAATTCGACACATTTTGGGTGGGCACAATTTACTCTTATTCATCACCCTTTTGTTCACCACCTTTCTGTTAGTCAGCTACTAGAAAGAATTACCTACAGTTCAAATATTCCACATCCTGCCTCAGCCTGTTTATAACAGCTATCAAGGGCACTCTTGCTTGGGAAAAGAGATGGCACTTGTTGAACAGAGAGCAGATAGAAGCTTAGAAAATCCTTACAAAAATGAGTAGCCTAAGTCACAGCTTTACCTGATTCAGACGCTGGCAAACCCCATGAACGGGATACCCCTACGACTAGGCGGAATCCCAGTCGTAACTAGAAGAACATTAGGAAAATATTCAACTGAAACAATCACGTCATTTATCTGGATGAAGTACAGTAGCACTCAGGATAACCTTCTCCACAATTTTTCCAGGGGCTGAGGTTAGACTAAGAGGTCTGTAGTTTGCTAGGTCTTCTCTCATGCCNCTTTCTGTACTCCGGGGTGAATCCTGTCAGGCCCCATGGGCTGATGAAAGTTGAACTGATACAGCTAGTCCCTTACGATTTCAGTGGAAAGCCACTGCTCCCCGGATATGGTCCTCTAACTCAGGGGAGTCAGCAGCCCAAGGTCTACAATTAATATTAAAAACTAAGGCAAAAAAGACATTAAATGCCTCCACCTTTTCCCTCTCCTTACTTGTTAGGAGACCATCTTCATCAAGTATCAGTCTAATGTTTTCCTCAGACTTCCTTCCTTCCTTCCTTCCTTCCTTCCATATNTTTTCCCTCTCCTTACTTGTTAGGAGACCATCTTCATCAAGTATCAGTCTAATGTTTTCCTCAGACTTCCTTTTACTGCTACCCGTCTCTCATGTTACAAGAGTGTGTCCAGCGATCACAGCTGGGCTGGGAGGTCCAGTACCAAATATCCTGATATATGTAGATCTCGTATGAAGATAAAAAGTTCTTTCATTACTGACTGACTCTCCTTCAATACAGAAAAAATGGTTAAATATTTAGTGTTTGAGCCGGAGATACCATGTTGATCCACTGACACTTGCTATCTAATTTGCCCATATTCACTTGTAAAATTTAGTTGCTGAGTAGTAGACTAAGCACGAACGCTAGTAAGTGGTAAACCACGTTGAAGTTGTTCTTCATGATAAAACAGATATGCTGCAGTAGCTTCTCCCCGTGAATATTTCACTTTTGATTTACGTGACAGTATTGCTATGAAACGGAGGGCACATTATAAAGACAAGTGAAAAATTGGCCTAGCCTGGCACCAAGCAACCAGACCTGAGTTTTAGCAAGCTGCTGAGCGGCAGCAGTTTTGAAAATCTGTCCCTGAAAAGGTACCCAGAAGAGGGTAGCTGCTTTTCTTGATGTTTGAGAAACTCTTGGGTAGCTAGGAATAGGATTTAAGGTACTTCTAGGACTGTCCCCTCTCTCTTTTGCCAAAATAAGGACAATTGGATGGCAATTTGTGAGTCTGAGTTAATGATCTCAGTCAAGTCTTTCTTGACTAGAAGGCACTCATGGGCTTCTTGTGGTTAACCCTTGTGAACTTCCGTAATGCCTTCTTAACCTCAGGCATATTTGTTCTCACACTCTTGTTTGGCTTCATTACTGTATTTGTAGGGCTGGGATTTTCACAAAAAAGAAATGCATATTCTTTATGCATATTCTTTTTCCCATTTGTTCTGAGGAGTCCGTTTAATAAGACTCCATTTCTTTTCTCATACTAAGCCTTTAAGAATCTAGAAATTCAGTTGTAAACACAACTGTCTTAAAAACACAGTTATATCTTTCAAACGAAGGGCTGCAAAAACCATTTAAAATAGCAAATATTTATTTACATGATCTCTAGAGCCTAGAGTAAGAACTTTGCTGGCAAAATGAAACAAGTATACACAAAGGAAGGTTTATACATTTCTAATATGATGTTATGTTCCTGGTTGTTATTTTCTTCAGTAAAACCTGTCAAAAGTCCTTTCACGTAGAGGTTTTTTTGTTTTATTTTGTTTTGTTTTTAACTACAATATTTAAGGGCTGGTATAAATACAAAAACAAAACAAAACAAAACAAACAAACAAAAAAAAAACAAAAAAACGAAAAACAAACCAAAAGTGTTCTAACGAGTGCTTTTATTGGTAGCAAGAGACATAATCAGGAGAAGTCCTGAGGCCAGCAATCTGACCAAGCACTGCTACTTAATTCAAGGGAAATTGCAACACGTCTGCACAGGCAAAAGCTTGAAAACTGAAGACCCTGTCTGTCTTTCCTGCCCTGAGCTCACATGGATGCTCATGGGAGCTGAGAGCGTCTGCTGCTCCGCAGCAGTGTGGTGTGTTGAGAGTGAAAGCATGCGTCATGCTGTAATTTGTAGCAGCTTATCTCAGGGAATGCAGGTGTGCGTCTGCTAAAACTTTTCCACCACTTCCTGATCCTTTACCCCATTCTGGAAAGCATTAATTATTATGATATTAATGTGAAATTCACTNNAGCAGGGATAAAGGTCATACTTTGCTACAGTGTTTATACGTTTGTAAGTGCAATGTCATTGGGGCCCGGCAACATCACAGAACTAGCCCAGACACCTTACTGGCCATCGTCTGACACATTAACATTACTTTTAATTAATTTCTCACACTAGGCAGGTGGCTTTATTTAGTTAGTTAGTTATTTTGCTGGGAGGATGAAATGAGGATCATCATGAAAATGGACATGGCTGCGAGCGCGCTTTGATGTGCAACAAGAACATCTAAGCAGACTGTTCTTAGATGTAGCAAATGCGTGTGGCATTCACGTCAAATCTCTTTCTTCAAAGGAGAGGTTATCATGGATTTCTTCAGAGGATGACACTTCTCTGTGACTTACCCACCCCATCACTTGTGTGCCCCACTGAATGGCATGTACAGTTTCTGGAACAAGGGAAAAGGGTACACTGAACAAGTGTCAAGAAAAAAATTTTGGGTAGTGGCAGAGGCTTTAATTTGTAGTACACCCAAAACAAGGAGTGTAATTTCTGGGTTGTAACATCTGACAAATTAACCACCATTTTAACCACTGATATGCAGCAATTTAAATAAAATTTCACTATTAGTGTTTATTCAACCACTTTATCTCCTTCTACACTGAGAATTTTCACAGGTTGCTGTATCATGACACCTACTGGCAGAGATAACCAAAATAAATAGACATGGATCTTAGTGAATGATGAAATAGATGCTTCTATTTAAATTGGGATTTTTGTTCCTCATCGAGATGTTTATAGGTGTATGTACATCCACATGGGCAACATAATTACTGTGACCTAGAAACAGGATTGGAGGAAAGGAAGGGTCGTTGATCTGACACCAGAATGTCTGCAAGAAGCCTTTCATTCTCAGCTTCTGTGCCTTCGAGGCCTCACAAGTCACTTCGTTTGAGGTTTTAGCTTCAGCTGTTTTGCCCTAGTTAAGGGAGTAGAGCAATCAAGTAAAAGAAACCATTCCTGCTTGAAAAGTATGGATGCTCATTTAGCCTAAGGTTTTGGAAAGCAGCTTGAACAGAAGTATTCTGCACAGGCTGCTGTAGGTAACCTTGACTTTCTTTTTATTTGAGGGAGGATAATAGTTGATGGCCTATCCCAGAGACACCAGGGATGGACGGACAGTGCTGTGAAGTGGTAGAACTGAGCTATAAATCCTTTTGTACGGTTGTCATCGTCAGGATTGTTTTGCCTCACAGACCTTCTCACCATACATAATCTGTCCTTTGTTGAAGAAAAAGTACCCCTATAAACAAATAAGGAAGCAGACTTGTATGAACAGTAGGCAGGCAATGGTGAATTGAAATTAAAATGACATATTTTACTACACCACTCCATCAATGGGTGCAGAATTTTCCAAAATGTTTCTAAAACAAGAAAATTTTTGGCATATTCACAAAAATTAAGCATCTTTCCATTTCTCAGTGCTAACTCCATTGCACTCCGACCCTTTCAACCATTTCATCCTAACTCAGACCAACACTCCTATTTCTGTTACCACCTTGAAAACCATCTGCTTCACTGATGTGTCTTGTTTCATTACTGAACAGAATTTCCCTATTTGACAGCACACTGGCAGCAGTTTCATTCCTCAGGATATGGTTTACCAGTGAGCTATTATCTATGTCTACTCAAGCTTTTGAGATCTAGTCCAGGTTTTCTCCTCTTATTAAATTACCGTAGCAATGTCAGTTATCAAATTGTCATCCCTGTTAAGTCCTTCCACTGTGCATAAATCCATTTTCACACTGCACGAGGCAGAATCAAGCAGCTTTTCCAGCAGTTTACTAGGGTTATGTCTGGCCAATACTTCAGCTGCATAAATCATCCTATGTCACCCGGATGAGAGTGGGAGCTTAGGTATATGCACAGGGAGAGGAGCGAGGAATAGTAAGGATGCCAGCATTCATTGCTTGTCATTTTTTTCTCTCTCCTAGCAATAGAGAGCATAATGAAAGGGAGTTTTTCCTATAGCAGTTTTCAAAGCAGTAACACAGATAGCGCAGTTTCCCAGCTAGAAAGGTACCTTTGCTTTAGCCTTTTTTGAGAACTCCAATTTGAAATGTCAAAATATTTTTTACCACACAACCACCCGTTTAAAACCTGTGATCACACTTTGGCTGCTCTCAGCTGAATTTCACCTTCAGCAATTTTTCAGTGTTTGTCTTCATATTAGCTAGAGAAGTTCCTAAGCAGATAAGAATGGTTTTGTCAGGGAGGAAAGTGCAGGTCTGAGTTAGGTGATTAGACCCCCTTTTACTGCAGCCATGTTGCAGGGGGTCTGTGTGTGATAAAAGAGGAAAAAATAAACAAATCAACATTCATTATTATTACTTGTATTTTCTTTTTGTAAATGAGGATTTGCTTTGGGATGTTTCTTTCAATAGCAACTTTCCTCTCAACTGAGATAAGATAGTGTCAGAAGCCTTCTTGTTAGATCAGACTCTCCTGATACCTTTACCTGATGCATCTGTCATGCATTACAGTGAGTAGACGCTGAGCTAGAAAATTTGTCTACTACATCCTTGCAGAACGAGTCTTTTTCCATTAATTTACACCAGAGAAGCTGATATCTAAGATATGCTTATCCCTGAAAAAAAAAAGCTTAATTTGGTAATTACGGCTGCAAATCACTTCCATTGCCATCTTTCCTCCTGGATGAAGTTATGTGCCTGCCTATTCACAGGCACAAGTTGCTTAAAAGGGAGTTCCTCTCCAAGAACCACCTTTTCAGCTCTTTTGCAGCTGTGTGGACACTTTCCCAGTGCCATGCCCTGTAGCAGTGCTGTTCACAAGCCCAAAGGATTGCTCACGCATCCAGCACAGTGGTCCTGTTATGCACCGTCCACACCCTCACACACTGTCATTATATCCCTGTTACATGCCTGTGTCTTAGCCAAAAAGGCGGCTGCCACTTTGGATGTCCCAAATGTCCTCTGAGCACTAAGCAAAGGACCTGCTGCGGCCTGGGGCATGGATATAGATCTTGATATTTACAGCCACCATTGAACAAAGGGCATCAGCCCCTTTACACATAAAGGCTGCGGGCTGTACTCATGTTTGATTCACTAATCCTCCCTTTTCTTGATAGCGTTTTCCCTGCATTAAGTTGGTGACCCAGTGGCCCATATCTGGCAGGATCCATCCTAGGGCCATGGGCAGGGAGAGGGCTCAGAAGGAAGGCTCAGCTCTGGGCCCCTTGCCCCCCTGCCTTCGCCAGGCCTGTGCCTCCTGAGACACAGCAACCAATTTTTCACCTCTGCTCAGGCAATCCAAATCTGAAGCTTATCCCGAACACATGAAATCTGACATTTCTTTTCTTCGTATGCCATTGTGTGTGTAAGAGGAAAGAGTGTGGATCAACAGCTGCCTGTAGTCAACACAGTCAATCGGCTTAAGAATGTAATCATCTAGAAAAAGGAAGGGAGGCTAAACTGCTGTCACTTGCTGCTAATAAAAGTTACAGCATTAAGCAGCAGCAGGAGGCGAGCTGTTGTTCACTCTGAGTGAGCGTTTGGCGCTCTGTGTGCCCTGTGCTGTGCAGCTCTGTGCGCTGAGCAAGGCTCTCACGAGGCAGCAAACTTGGAGGAGACGTCTGTTCCACGTGCTGCTTACACTGCCACTCACCCAGCGTCCCTGCCAGCCCAGCCAGTATTAGAGCCTGAATAATGCTTGCCTTCCTCTGCCACCTAATTCTATACTGTTGGGCACAATCCAGTGTTTTGATTTTTTTTCCTCTTTTTTTTTTTTTTTTTTTTTTTCCTTTTTTTAACAGCAGCTGGGTGGGTTTGGCACACTAATTGCTGTTGTGTCATAAATTCAGCATAATGGCTGCACTGCAGGACCAAGCAGACTGGCTGTGAGGCAGCAAGCCCTTACTTAAACAAAGGAGAGGTCTGATGAATAGTAATACTAGCCAGGAAAACTCTTAAAAATATTTGCAACAATGTGCAGACTCAGTTACCCGACAGATACCACATTTTAACATAACCTTCCTTTTCAACATACTATTTCTCTGAGCTTATTTTTAGATTGTGGGTTTGGGGAGGGTTTAGGTGGATATAATTCTCATTCAGCAAGCACTAGGAAGGATGCTAGAGTAACATTTGCACACAGAACAGATGAACATTACTTCATTAATCCAGTGAATGCACCGAAGGACTGACCTGGAAAATCAGCTGCCTTGGAACCAGCACTTTCCTGATGCTTAAGGTCTTTGTGCCCTTTCTGAGACCTTCAAGGAGGACACCAGATTAGCTGATAACTGCGATGTCCATTGTAAAGGTGTCCCTCTACTCTGCGCTAGTGAGACCCCACCTGGAATGCTGCGTCCAGATGGGGAGTCCTCAGTACAGGAGGGACATGGACCTGCTGGAGTGCGTTCAGAGGAGGGCCCCAAAAATGATCCAAGGGATGGAACACCTCCCCTGTGAGGACAGGCTGAGAGAGTTGGGGCTGTTCAGTCTGGAGAAGAGAAGGCTCTGGGGAGACCAGATAGCAGCCTTTCAATATCTGAAGGGGGGCCACAAGAAAGAAGGGGACAGACTCTTTAGCAGGGCCTGTTGTGATAGGACTAGGGGAAACGGTTTCAAGTTGAGAGAGGTGAGATTTAGACTGGATATAAGGAAAAAGTTTTTTATGATAAGGGTGGTGAAGCACTGGCACAGGTTGCCCAGAGAGGTGGTGGATGCCTTGTCCCTGGAGACCTTCAAGGCCAGGCTGGACAGGGCTCAGAGCAACCTGACCCAGCTGTAGGTGTCCCTGTTCCCTGCAGGGGAATTGGACTAGATGGCCGTTAAAGGTCCCTTCCAACTCAGACGATTCTGTGATTCTATGATTCTAGGAAGGGATCCAAATCACTTCAGGTATACACTGAACAGTTTCCTCCAAGGTACTCCCTTCCGTAGTGTTGCTCATGTTCTGGGATGAAGCAAGAAACCAAGGCTAGGGCAGCTGACCAAGCACACAGCAAAAGAGAAGTTCAATATCCAACCGCAAGACTTGAAAAACTGGAAAAACCACACATACAAAAAAAAGAAAAATATTTCTAACTAAAACAACAGTTCTGGCTGATCTACTGACTTTCACTATTCAGATAAGCTCTTTCTAAGAGGAATCCCTCATCTAATGAGTTTTGTACGTAGTTTATAATCTAGGTGAGTATGATAATGTTGCTATAGCAGTCCGCATTGTAGAAGTGAAGATTACACTGAAGCACTTGATCTGGGGAAAAAAGACGCCCTTCCTAAACAGAATGTAAAAAATTATTTTAACATCTCAGTGGACAAAGTAACTCCTAGACATTAGTTTACAATTTCAAGTTCCATCTCTTATTTGTTTTCAGCATCATCAATAACTGGGGAGCCTGAGATGACAGTTTTTTAAGATTTAGTTAAACATCTGTTTCTCTGTTCCTCCAAACCAAGTCCTGCACTTTCCATTCAGCACACATAGCACTTGGGTCTATTAAAAGCATTTAACAGCAAGCATTTAATGTGAATCAGCATGAAGTGTATCCAAGATGCTGAGATCAGCCCTGGAAAGAAAGCTAAGTGTGGTATTTCAGTTAATGTCGGATGGTAATAGTGGGTGAACACTGACTTTAATTGTAACTCGCTGCAGTTTACTGCCCTGCATTGTGAGAAACTATTGTTTTTGCACATCGGAAGCCACAGCATGCCTCGAACAACCAGAGGGTGACTGCAAGAGCAGCAGCCAACAGCCTCTCACCAGAGCTATTTCTGATCACTTGCCACTGGCCTGGTTAACACGCCCATGGAGAGGGGCATTCAATGCACCCCAGTAGCACCACACTGGAGTCATAGAATCACGGAATGGTTGGGGTTGGAAGGGACCTTAGAGCCCACCCAGCCCCAATCCCCTGCCCTGGGCTGGTTGCCACCCACTGGATCAGGCTGCCCAGGGCCCATCCAGCCTGGCCTTGAACGCCTCCAGGGATGGGGCAGCCACAGCTTCTCTAGGTAGTCAATCCCATGAGGGGCGTGCAGAAGGGCTGATGAAAGGGGCAACAGCATAGCAGCATCCCATGAAAGGTCTTGTGTTTCCTCAGTTCAGAAAGGAGATATTAATTCCTACTTGGGTGAGGTATGCAACTTACAGCAATCCAAGGGAAGGTGTTGAACAACCCAGAAGTGTAGTACTTAGCCTGAGATCCTGAACTGGAAGTGACTGCCTGAGCCTGCAGAGCCCCTCAAGGAAGAAAAGAAGAGCAGTCACTAAGCCTGACAGTTATGTGCCTCTCTGGTACTGTAACACCAGAAACATGTCATGGGAAGATTTAAATAGCAAGTGTTCCATTTAATGGGATTTTGGTCACAGTACTGTGGATCTCTTTAACAGCATAAAATGTACATTTGAAGCACTGCCCCTTTGCCTTAAACGTCTGGCTCATTTTCCTTTGCTAGCTCCTTAATGGCAGGCACTTTTTTTTTTTTCAAAGGGAGAAATGATCTGCCTCATATGCACCATTTGATGGCTTAACATATTGCACTACCGGCCACTGAAGGCAAAATACCAACCACTGCCTCTTCCCTTTATCTGTTACATGCTAATTGATGTAACTGCAAGAAAAAAGAATTAATTGTAGGAATGCGGAGTTAACTTCATTGAATGAGAACCCTGCACTTAAGACAATCAATATGGCACTCATTCTTCAACTGAATATTTTTAATCTGGCTTGCATCTTGCTTCTTCAAACCCCTTGTTTTTTCAGTCTCTTCTTGCTATATTGAAGATGAGGCTTCGTGGATGAGACCTGAGATAGGGACAACAGAGGGGGTAAAACTGACAACAGTGTAACCAGCAAGGAGGACAGGGGACAGGAGGGAAGGCAAGTGAGAGAAGCTGATAGGAAAAGAGTGAAGATATGTCTCTGCATCTCTCATCAGATCACCCTTTGCATCGTGACCAATTCTGAATGGGAAATCGAGGGATTCACAGAGAAGCTGCCCAGTTCCAGCTGAGACAGCCATGTTTCTTCCACTCAACAATGTGCTTTCTTTTCTGAGGCAGACAGCAACCCCGAGAACGGATACTGCTCTCAACAGTGCAGAAAAGACTTGAATAAATTCAGAGTATGCATTTCTTCCACAATTGAGAATATACAGTTCTGGATCATGTCCTCCTTACTCTCTCAAGCTCCACAGAAGCCCTTCCACCCCACAGCCCAGTGGTGTGTTCCTTCCCCACACACTCACTTCCCCTCTTTAGGCTGGTCATCATTCTCATAAACAGAAAGAAGTCTTCCTAGTCCCACTCCGCTCCCTGGTTCACCTCCAAGACTGAAGCTCATTTTTCCTGTGGAAAGCAAATCTTTCAATCCACTTCCTCCTCTGCCCCCAGCCAGTAGATTTTGAAGCAGGGGCCCAATGATATCGCTGTAATCCTCTCCTTTCTCAACCAACCATTATTTACTACTGACATACTCTTTCTGAAGACTCTAAAACTATTGCCTAGTATTCACCTTGAAAATATTTCCTGGTGCCTTCCACTGCATATCCTTCACACGTTTGTGAATATGTAAGCTATTAACAAATACTACAGTGTCTCTTGATTAAATAATGTTTTTAGAGAAGAGAGTAGCTACTAAATGTTCAATATTTGCTTATAGCTATAACGTCAGAAATATTGAAATGCAGTAGGGGAAGCTAAGTGGGATTGCTATGCAAATGAGTCACATAATCCAAATGTGATATGCAAATTACACCTTCTTTATAAAAATGATTGAATTGCCCCATAAATGATATTTTACACAAGCACTCACATTTGGGGTTAAGGGCAGGGGACGTAATTCCCTCAGAATTACTGCTCCAAGAAGAGGAACTACAGCCATCGCTCCCACCTTACTTTTTCTTCCCTGCTTTTTCTTTTTCTTGTGCCATATCTGTTTGGCTTCCCATCCTCTATCCTAAACCCTCAGCCACAAAGGCTGGGCCCCTACAGGCACATTCCAGCTCATTGCATCATTGTGCACACCCGCAGCACAAAGCACATCTCTAGCCCATCTCTCACCAGCAGCAGTGGGACAGGTCAGGCTCCACCTGCCCGTCCACGTGCAGAAGAAGATACTTAAACTGAAGTTCAGTCAGGCCTGCAAGATTCCAGCTGAACCATGCTTTTGGCCATTGTCCACAGCTGATCTCATCCTTTTAGCCATATTTGTTTTGTTTTCTTTTCTTCTACAGCTCAGTATCATGGAACTTGAACATCCACCCAACGTTTTAACACTCCCACTGAATGGTCAAGGGGGTCACCTTCCTTAAGAGTCCTGAGCTAATGCTTCCTCCCACCCTTGCAGCCTCCTACACTCCAGCAGAGCAGATGGGCCATTCTGTAAAGTCAGAGTTATCCTGTGATAGGCATAAAAGATGGATAAAGAAATAAACCTGTAAACAAGAAATGTTTTCCTCTTATAAAACTCTTCATTTTTTTTTTTTTTTCCCTTGGTTTCTTGGTTCAACTTGCATTTTTTTGCCACGACATGCCTGATAAATTTGTTCTCACAAATATGCTCCCACATCCCAGGCGTCACCCTTTGCTCTGGCCTCCACATGTCATAGAATTGTACTGCCAAATAACCGACACATATATGCTACATATATATTATATTACACATATATTATTTTGGACTAAATTAAAGTTGGGTTCTATGTATTCAGCTCACTAAACAAGTGATTGTGCTTCCAATCTGAGTGCAGGTATATCAGCACCACGTTCCACTTCGATGTGCTATTGAGCCTCCTATCTCCCCATTCTTTCTGATGTCTCTCTGCCCAAGACACCCACATGTGGTTGCACACCAATGCATTTCACTTGCTTTGTGATGAGCTGCCCACAGACCTCCTCATCTCCCCACTGGAGTCCCAGCACCCTGCGGCTGGCTCCAGGTCCTCTGGTAACAGCATTCCTAAAAAGGGGAATTCCCAGGAGCCACGCACAGCCTAGCTGTGTGTGCTTTGTGTCGGCAACAGTTTTCCAGCTCCTTTTTGTGATCGGCAGAGCCCCAGCAGGTGACACTTGCCATTTCCAGCAGTGACGCTGCTGAGGGTCTTTGTGGCCTCTGTTCTGCGTCAGCTGCTTTGTATTCACTTCAGTGGGTGCAGTTTTGACTGTACACTTTGAGGTGTATTTAACGATTCAAAGATTTGCCCATCTCTGTAGTTCACCCTCCAACAGCTCTCACTTGTGACCTCCTCTGATTACTTTTCTTGTTCTACTTTAACCTTCTTCCTTACTGACCTCTGTTGTTCTTCTCTTTGATACATCACCTACTTCCAAAGTTTCTCTGTCTAGTTCCCTATATTATTTTTGTCTTTTATCTCATGCCAGGAACTGCATTTTCTTGGCCTTTACAGAGAAACTCACCTGGTGGCTCTATTTCAGAATGTTACTTTGAACTTTGTTTAAAAAACAAAAATAATAATCATAATTCACAACATTTACTAACAGCTACTGCTTTGTACTAACACGCATGACACAGTTATTCCTTCCCTTAGGAAGGGCTACCAGCAAGAGACCCTACCATCCCACTGAGTTACTGACTTTTTGTAGGTCAGCTTTTCTGTTCCATTTTAATCTACATATTGCCTCCACTTCCAGTTGAAATATTGTCCCTTTGGCAAGGAGAAATTTCCCTGCCACAGCAAATGAAGAGATGATATGTTAGAAGGGAGTCATTAGCATGGCTTTTCTTGATTAAAACACAGAAAAATATTACAAAAAGTCTTTTTTTTTTTTTTATAATAAAGTGAAAATAATATATTTGTTGGTTTGTTTGATTTTTTTTTTAACTGTCAAAAGTTGAATTTCATGGGCAAATGGCAGGGCAGTATTTCTGAAGTGCAGTAATCTGTACATTATCCTGTGATAGTCCTGTAAGTGCTACCTTAATCTCAGATGGTGCATATTAATGAAGGTCCTCACCAGATGAAAGAGAATGTTAAGGACTACATGAAGCTTGATGGAATTAATACAGCCAACTTTGTGTCATGCTCAGATTGAGCCAAACAGCTTCAAGCTATGCTTCTGCAAGAGGGGGAGGGGGGAATCCCAAGGTGACAGCTGCTGTGCAGAGCAAAGCCCTTTCTAAAGAAAGAAATAAATCATTTATGTACAATATTCACTAAAAACTGCAGGGGGCAAGAGACTGCAGGTTTTACTTTCAATAAGGAAGAAAAAAGCATTTGTAATAACTGCTCTTGCAAACATACACTGTAGACAGAAGGCACGTTGAGGTAAGAGTCGTTCCCTTCCCCACAAAAGAAGGTGGCTAAGTTACTCCTGGGATGCTCACCCATTAGCGATGGCAGGGTTATCTTGTTGCAAAATAAAAGGAATCTGCAACTTTATGTTACAAGTTTGTGAATATCTATTGTTAGCTGAACAGCGCAAAAGGCATAAACATCCATACTTACAGACGTGCACCCAGCCCATCTGCCTGAACACGAGAAAGAGGTCACAGAGTGCATGCAGAGTTGCAGACAGAAGTGAGTGAATGAGGTTTGCAGGAAGCAGGGCAGGTTGTGGTGCTGTAGCGCTGCCACTGCTGTTGAACTCATTAATTCAGCAAAGTCAACAATTTATCAGCTGCTACCACAACAACATTATGGGAAGAAATTTTCTTTTCTTTCAAAAACACACAAAAAAAATTCAGAATGGCAACTCAGCAACTCTCTCAAACTTCAAAGGCAGACCACCAGTTTAAGCTTAAGCACACAGGAAAAAATAAGCTTTTAAGACATGATGCTTAAGATGAAAGCCCCGTTGTGCTGTGATTAATGTTGATATTATTGGTTGCATCTCTGCATGCTGGGGGATTCTGTTTTCTGCCTAGATGTGGCCCTGGGCACCCAGCTCTGGGTGTCCCTGCTGGAGCAGCTGTTGGGCCAGATGGTCCCAGAGGTGCCTGCCAGCCTCAGCCACTCTGTGATGCTGTGAATCACCTCAAAGAAGGCACAGCCACTTTCCCTGAGTTATATTCTCAGAGGACAGCTGCAGCAGAATATCTGGGTGTCCCATACACCAAATGTAACGCTACTCATCATACACATTCTCAGAAGTGTATTAATCATCATAAGACATTTCGAAGGCATGATTTTTTCTCTAGCTGCTTCTGTTCTTACCAGAGGGAAGTTTGTGACTGATGATGCTGATAGTACCGATTTGAGTTAAAAGAGCAAAGATCTTATATACAAATCAATTAAGTGGCTAACCTACAAGCATGCCTGCCGTGTACATGGAGGCAAGAAAGTCCATCCAGAACCCAGGTCCGCAGGGGAAAAACAGCACAGTGCTGAAAAAAGAGGCAGCGGTTGGCAGGCCTGCCCCATGCTGGCTATCCTGTGTCTTTCTCCTGTTGTCAGCAAGAGCAAACCCACCTAGGGACTGGCTGATGTGTGTTTAGGAGAGGGAGTATGAAGGAACTGTTGGTTTTTCTCAAACATCCTGGCCCTGCATCTGCTGGAGGTAAGGAAACGCAGCCATATCTTATCTCTCCCAGGGCTTGCTGTGATAGCTGCTGCGCACATGTTGCTGTCAGCTGAACCCACCAACAGCTTAATGGCAGGTACATAATAGCCCGTTAGTACCGGTTTGCCTGGGATGCTGGCAGGTGTTTACATGAAATTTTGCCCTGCTTGTCACAGTGAATAGGACAGCCAGCACCTGGCAACCTCCTGCAGAACAACACATCCTTTGATTGCTCTGAAGCGGGAGCAGCAGCTGCCGCCAGCCTTGTTAAATAAACAACAGGTTCTGCACCTGCTGGAGCAAAACCCTGGGCCATGCAGGTAACCCGGCCTTCCTGACACCGGGCTGTCCCCTGGCTGGGGATGTTCATCCTGTGCTGCACAGCCAGGAGATACGGAAATGTCCGCAGTTAGATTTCTGATTTATGGATGGTTCTTGTCACACGCACACACCACCCCCTGACATACAGGCACAATGGTAATGAGAAAAAATGACACAACATCCAAATTTCTTGTTGAGCATTTTGATATATGACAGAACAGTTGTGGGTCATTTCTAAGAAGGTAAAGGCTTGGTACAGGACAGGGTATTTTATCCTCTAGGGACTGGAGTTGTGCAAAAAAAAAAAAAAATTGTTTGGTATAGTCAGCAAAGACAAGGGAACTGTGTGTTCTGACTTGTAAAGGTGGGGTTCTACTCAAATCCATAAATTGGTATTTTCATTCCCCTTTCTACCAGGTTGAATTAAATACAGAAGCATTGTTAGATTTTACAGTAAGTACACTTGTCTGCTCCACTAACTTCAGGAAAGCAGGAGGATTACTGGGGAGAGGAGCCACTCGCCTGCTGCCAGGACACCTCCCCTGGTCTCTGTCCCTCCCTGTGTGCTGCTGAGCAAGATGTGCTTGGAGTTATGTCTGTCTGCTCCCCGAGCCCCGAGGCAGCTCAAGGAGGCTGCAGGGGAAACACGAGTGAGAACAAAGAATAAATGCAAAGGGCCTTGTTATCCACAGTGTAAGAAAAATGCCAACATAAGGAATGAGACAATTACAGCTGAGAGAGTGGAATTCCAGGTGAATGCTAGGAAAAACAACAAAAAACAAAACAAACCAATGAAATCAGGTGACAAAAGATCACGATGGTCTATTTAACATGCGAATTATAGTTTGCAGACACCTATGCTAATTGGGCTCTGTTCTGTTGACCCACAGAGCAGACTTCCTCTATTTAGGTGTTTTCTTCAGAATTAAAAGGCAGAAAATACTCAGAGGCAGCTTTACACAAGTTTTAGCACACAAACACAGAAAGAGCCATCTGCTGGGCCCTTCAGCTACAGGACACGTGAAAGGGAAAAGGTGAAACAGGAGCAGTGCATCTATTTTGTAGTCATAGATCCGCCTGGACACATGGATATACCGACTGCGCTTTGTCAGCATTAAATTCCTGAAAGAGACAAGTTGTTTATTACTAATTGTCTAAAGGAGCAAGTTGGAGGACAAATCCCCTTCACCAGTCATAAGGAGCTTCAGGTCTAAGAAACCAGTAGTGATTATCAAGAGACTATTAATTGCACCTAACCATTTTCCAATAAATTGCCTTCAGCCGGGTTTGCAAACACAGCTGATGAATACAGTAAATGCTGTTGTGCACAACGCAGACGCCTGCACGCCTGCAGCAACCACAGTCTCTTCCTCTGCACTGCCTCTTGAATATCACTGTGCCACAGTCTCTGCGGAAGCAACCCCCCCTTTTTAATGGCTTCCCTGCTAAATACAGACTGCACTGAGCAGAAGTGCAGGCTTCAGCTGAACCAGCTCCGAGGGAGCCTCACATGTGGCTGTTTGTGGGATCACGTTGCCTTCTAGTGGCTGGCCCCAGCTCCCTCACTCAGGAAGGTTTCGGGATGCTCTTACTCCTCTGAAACATAAATGCAGCCTAGGTGCAAGATCTGTTCTTCACTACTACTAGCGAAGGAACAGCTCTCTGACAAGACTTGTGCTCTATATTACTTAGGAGGCAAGCAAGTGTCCTCACAAGAAAAAGTGATTTTTTTAATGACACACATTACTGCACATATTGCGTGTCTTCTAGAAGAAATGTTGAATATGTTGTTAGCTCTCCGCAACCTGTAACAAGCCGAAGCAATGGAAGTTTATCACCTCGTGGTGCTGAGCAGGCCTGTCTCTACATCTTCAAGAGCAGAGAAAAAGAGAGAAAATACAGATCAAGAAGAGTTAAGAAATTTCCCTCAATATATCCATTGCACAAGAGGCACGCAGTGAAACAAAGCAGGATGGGAACTGCAGGGCAGCTCGGAGTGGGCTCTGACTTAGCAAAGGAGAAAAGAGCAGGCACTGCTGAAAAGCAGGAGCAGGGTGGGGAAGTGTTTGGGTGAGCAGATGCAGGAATGCAGAGAGCAGAGTAGAAGGGGGATGGTGCAGGGGGATCATGGGGTGGTCTGGCCTCCCAGGTCTGCAAGAGGAAGAGTTCCCTGGGAAGGCAATTTAACCAAAACTGCTCTGCAGGAGTGGATGCTAAAACGCTTACCTGCAAAGAAAGTCATTAGAAGAAGAGCAATTAGAAATGACTGCAAGAAAACAGTGACTAGGCTACCTCACTGAATGAGGGAGCCATGTGAAAATGGCCAAAGATATGGACTGTTTAAAGCAACACAGATACAGAAGAAAATTTTTTCCTCTTCGATGTGCAAAATTAAGTCTTGGAGGGGGAACAGAGTTTGAACATAAAGAACAGAGGGAGAGGAAACAGAATTACAACTGCCAATTAGAAGCAGAAGTAAAGTTGTTAGAGGAACAAAGAATGGATCTTGAGCTCAGAGGGTGAAAGAAAATGTGGCAGTGAGTAAAATTTAAAAGGCTTGTTACTGGAGTGCTGAAGCAAATTAAAACAAAATGGCAAGAAATTTGAAGGCAAGACATTCAGCTGTGCAGGCTACAAGAAGCAAGAATTCAGTGACAGACTGCGTGGGTGGAAGCCAGTAACCTGTGGAGTGGGCAGTTTTTAAAATTCATTTCCCACTCCAATCTTCCACTTCAGCCAATAACAAGTTTATTACCTCAGGAGAAACAAGGTCAGTTCCTCATTCTTTAGGAAACGTGTTTAAGTCAGAATGGGATGTTTCCCACATTATAGGCATATATAGAACAGCATTACCTAAGGTCTGATTAGATTCTTGCAGTTCTCCCTCGTGGCTTTGTAAACTTGGAACACATGACTGTGTCATTACTATCTGTTCTCCAAAACTCAGCACATGCACACTTTGCATACATAATGGGGAAAAAAAAGGAACATGTATGTGAGCAGCAACTGGCTTAAGTGCAATCTGCGTGAGCTAAACGTGACAGAGATGAGTTCAACACATGAATATATGATGCAAAATCCAATGCTTCACCTATTCATACCTCCCCAAGAGCACTGAGTCATGGGGGACCACCAGTTTGAAGAGACCATGTGTATGTTCTCATCTTCCTTGAATACCCAAGCATCAGGACTGGTGGAAACATGTTGTTGCTCTTCCCAAATCCACTCATTACAGAAGTGCTGCCCTGACCCTCATCCAAAATATGAGAGAATTGGTTGGTGTACATTTAGCAATTCTTAACCCATCTTTTGTAACCCAATCACCAAAAACAAGAGGTTCCTCATATCTGTGAATTTATAAGTGGTAAAAATGCATAGCTTATTATGAACTCTTTTCCAAAGATATTATTATCCAAGGAAGTTATGTATCCTGTTGAATATTCCTTTCTGTCAGGCCAGTGAAGAAACAGATGCATACAAGATTGAATGTAACCTGATAATTGGCAGATTTTTATACAAAAGTCCATCAGCCACCATCAGCCACCTTTTTTTTTTCTGTCTTGTTACTTTCTGGGGCCATGTCACACAGTGTAAGTGCGGAATTGCTTGAAATGCACAAATACAGCCTTCTGAAATAGTTACCAGCATATTCAGAACACCAAATGAAAAGGATAAAAACCAAGTGTTAGAAAAACATTGCTAGCAACTTCATTATGGCTTTGGTGTTTTGAGAAAGATGTGGCTCAGAGCTTGTTTTCTATGGTGAAGCATTGAGAGGGCCACCTCCTGGAAAAAGAAAATACCCTAGACTATTATAATCAGACTGTTGTGGGCCATCTGATGCGATGATCCTGCAGGTAATAAGGAACATCAACATCAAACCTGTAGGAAGAGTTTTTCTGAAGCAGCCAACACCTTTCAAGTGCAGTCACTTAAGAAGAAATTGTTTTAACACACAGATAAAAAGAGCTAGGCTGTGCTAAACAAGGGAAAGCATTTGGTACAGGGTAACCAATCACTATAACAGTGGCCCACTATTTAGAATACTACCTCACTCTAAAAACAACATACTTATTCCTAAACTTGAGAAAACTATCCAACATTAAAACAGCAATTTTTTTTTTCAAGAAATATTAAAAAAAACTCTTCCTGTAATATTTTGGCAGGTCTGATAAGGCAAAGGTATTTATATTTAATAATTCTACTATATGATATTTCCGGAAACTCACAGGGTAGGCCACGTTAACCATATTTAAGAGACAGGTTGAAAGCAAAAAGAAAATGGCGGTCACGTTTAAAATATAAAAACATTGGGATTCAGTTAGTGAAGTAGTGCCAAGGGAGAATTCAAAACTTTTTAGTATTCTTCAGCTTCACTGTAGCACATTGAATAAAAATCAAGATGCCTTTTCCTTAATCTTTCAGAAAAGATTAATAGCCAAGGTAGACAATGTGGAACAATATTAGCATTCATGTCTATGAAGTCAGATATTCACACCATTCTGCATTTCTAAGATTCTTCATATAAAGACAGACAAAAGTAAATTCTGGTTACCCTTACATCACCATCTCCAGCTATGTTCCACAGGGGAAGGGTTTTCTCGCCTTGTGGATGAAGTTCCCGAGAAGGTAGCTCTCTTTTCCAGCACATACAGAGGTACAGCCAGTGTACCACGCTGTGTGTATATAACACTTCATTATTTTTCACATACTGACACCAAACCAAAAATCAGTCTGCTAGTATCCTGTGCCTGGAACTACATTAGCCTCTCTATTTGCGAGCAATGGGAAGTTCATCCCAGGAACGTATGTTGCTACCTTAGATTCAGAAAAACTGAGAGCATGAGGATGACTGATTTCATATGAGGATCCCTAAAACAAAAACCAAGCAGCCTTTCTAGGAGGACTACCATTCTGAACAGAGAGAGCTGATCCATCAGTTTGTTTGATTTAACTCAATCACTCACGCTGAATTTAACATGTTAAAAGAACATCATGTTTTTAAAATATTTGAGGAGATTATAGGTTATGTCTACGTGGCATGTTATATACTGTCATTGCCTCCTTCTGCCCATACTTGGAGTTGGCTAGAAGCAAGCAAGCTCTGAATGAAAGTTAGATAGGTACATGCAAATGCTGGGCCAAAGCTAGCAAGTCTTGCTGAGGATCAGATTTTTTACTGCTTTGGATTGGCAAGACATTGACATGGCTCTGTAGCTTCCAGTAAGGCTACAGCATCAGTGAAGAAAGCTCATGTCTGCTCAGGGTGTGAGCAGACATATTCACAGACTGGGAAATGAGAAAAGGAAAACAGAGGGTTGTGTTCATTCCAAACAACAGACTTGGTGCCTGTGCTGCAGTCACCCAGCAGCAGTCAATCTGTAAGTCAGGATGCAGCATTGACTAGTCCTGCTGTATCACATCTTGCGGAGCACAGTACCATAGGGCAGCTTCTGGGGTCACAGCTCCATCCTGCTGTTCTCCCAGGACAGCCCAGCAGTGCCCCATGGCTCCTTCAGAGGCTGTGTTTGCAAAGCTAGCAGCTGGCTTACCATCAGTCTTAATTTTCCCCTACCACCCATAGATTTGGTCTCCTCTTTTTTTACAAATATTGTAATTAAGGAGAGGTGAGTGCTTAGTAATCCTGATTTAGAATAGTGATATATTATGCATTCCTAATTGCTACCCAGTCCTAATGGTGTCCTTGGAGCATGCACCTGATTAGACTGAATTTTGAAGGCAAGAACTGGAGCAACATCTTGGGACCTCATCCCTTTGAGGACGGAGCAGGAAATGGTCCCTGGAGCCAGTGATGGCCGTGCAAGACACCTGCAGAACAGCCAGGAGGGACAATGCACCGTGCCTTTGCTTCTGCCTGGAAATCCCACCAGTGTAAATCCAGCTCTGCATGTGAGTTAAAAGAAAAAAAGTCACTCTGGAGTGTGAGACACTGCATGTCAGAAGTGTAACGTGAAGCATATGCTCATGTTTTCCCTTTAAGACAGAGTATTTCACATTTCATTTTTATATATATACTTTAGATTACAGATGACTTTATTGCACCAAAATATTGGCAGCTGCTTTCCAACATGGGAGACTGCCTTCCACATTCAGTGAACTCTTCGTGCTTCTGACAGTAAAACATTTGAGCAGCCTCTTGGATACCGATGTTCATTACCTGTATGGTTTGCGTGACAGACATGCAAATGGCCCAATCAATGATACCAGCTCATATTGACCGGCTATTTCTACCCTGAAATAGGAATGTTGAGCTACAATTGATTCACATTCATACACCATGTAAACATAATTTAAAATTAACATGTACAAGATAGAGGACATACTACTATTCTCTTGCAGAGTAACTCAGGGGATGTACCATAGAACAAAGCCACTACACTAAACAGAACCAGTCAATAAAACAGACATCCTATAATATATTGGATAATAATAAGAATATATAGGATAATATATAGGATAATAATCCTATATATACAGCTCAGCAATGGTCTGTTCTTGTTCAAGCATGCAAAGCTCCCCAGCAGGAGGGCAGAGGGAAAGAATCACAGAATCATAGAATCACTAAGGTTGGAAAAGTCCTCCAAGATCATCTAGTCCAACCCAACACCACCATGCCCACTAAACCATGTCCCTCAGTGCCACATCTACACGTTTCTTGAACACCTCCGGGAAGGAGACTCCACCACCTCCCTGGGTGGCCTGTTCCAATGCCTGACCACTCTCTCAGAGAAGGAGTTTTTCCTGATATCCAACTTGAACCTCCCCTGGAGCAGCTTGAGGCCATTACCTCTCATCCTATCACTGTAACCTGGGAGAAAAGGCTGACACCCACCTCGCTCCAACCTGCTTTCAGAGAGTTGCAGAGAGCAGTAAGACTCCAGACTGGACAGGCCCAGTTCCTTCAGCCGCTCCCTATCAGACTTGTGCTCCAGGCCCTTGACCCTTCTTTGGGCATGCTCTGGGGCCTCGATGTCCTTCTGGTAGTGAGGGGCCCAAAACTGAACACAGCACTCGAGGTGCGGCCTCACCAGTGCTGAGCACAGGAGAACGATCACCTTCCTAGTCCTGCTGGCTGCAATATTTCTGACGCAAGCCCCAGTGCCATTGGCCTTCTTGGCCACCTGGGCACACTGCTGGCTCATGTTCAGCTGGCTGTCAACTAGCATCCCCAGGTCCTTTTTCTCAGCATGGCTTTCCAGCCACTCTGCCCCAAGCCTGTAGCATTGCTTGGGGTTGTTGTGCCCAAAGAGCAGGACCTGGCACTTGGTCTCGTTGAACCTCACGCAGTTAGCCTCAGCCCATTGACCCAGCCTGTCCGGGTCCCTCTATAGAGCCTTCCTGCCCTCAGGCAGATCAACACCTCCTCCCAACTTGGTGTTGTCTGCAAATTTACTGAGGGTGCACTCAGTGCCTTCATCCAGATCATCAATAAAGATATTAAACAGGAAAAGGGCACAAGGCAGCCAGGGCTGCCTGGGAGGAGTCCGAGTCCAAGTCCAAGAAGGCCGGAGGATGCTCTGAGTATCAGATACCTCTCTCTAATATTGCTCTGTCTCTCTCAGAAGAAACAGCCTTCACATGTCTTAAACAACTGATTAAAAAGCAACTGAGGCACAGGAAATTTCCCAACACACAGAGGAAAACTGTGGTAGAGCAATCCTGGTTTATCTAGTGGAACCAAGGCTCCTTAAACATCCCTTCCCAAATGCCCTCAGCTCCCATGCTGCTCAGTGATTATGGCTCAGCCTTGGTAAGAATTTGATGCTCTTGTCTTGGTAACCTGTGCTTAACAAAACACCCAAAAGATGGTTCTCCTCAGTACAAACAATAGCTATGTGACCATTGTAATATCAGTCTGAATAATAAAAATAAAATAAATCCTCAGGTCAAAGAACTAAGAATTTGGTTTTTTACACATACATGCATAAAGAGAGAGAAAGGGCTTCCTGCCAAGTTAGGGCTAGACTGTGGTCCTGCAGCTCTCCAGTCCCATGAAGAGGTTTCACTGACACTGCACTGGTGACGGGAAGGAGCATGTTATCCACCAGCACCCTAATGCTCTAAGATCTCCGTGCCCTACATTTTTATATGTTTATACGGCTCATCATCTAGTTTTTTCAAGGGAAAAAAATGAAGCTCGATGAGAAGAAAAAGATGCCAAAGAGCAGCTGCAGCTGTAATTGGCTGAAGGGCTAACAAATGACCTAATAAACTTCTAGCTAGGATTTATCCAGCTGCTAATTGTTTTGATTAAATAGGACTAATCCATCACATGAAATTTGCCTCACTGAGTCAAGAATGTTTCTTAATTTTTCTTTAATTTTATTATTAGAAGATAAAGCTCAATTTCTCCAAAGTTTGTTCTAAATTATTCATGGATAATTTTGTAAATTAACACGTAAACCTGCTCCCATAGAGCTCTCTTATGAAGCTGCTGTATCTGATCTTTATTTAAAGCTTCAAACAAAGCTATTGAAAGCTTATTGAAAGCTATTCAAACAAATCTCCAGACAAACCACCAAAACTCCAAGACTTATCTATCAGTGAACATATTTCATACAAGCTACAGAGTTTTTTTCTCGTATCTGACCTCCTGATATAGGAAGCTACTGCAGTTATAATTAGCATTTGATTGATCACAGTATATACGTATCACTTGTTCCACTTTTGATAAATGTTTTGCATTCCAAGATAGATATGTCCAATTAAATTGTAATCAGTATGATTTTTTGGTCCTCCTCATCAAAAGCAGTATAAAAATAACTTTAAAACAGATTGAACCTTTGGCAGGAATGTTTTCTCCTAGGCACTGCCTGCATACTGGTGCTGTTGTCCCAGCTAGGGCAAAACAGTCGGCCCTTCACAGGCAAAGAATTTATAAACATCTCTAGAAGGCTAATAGGTTCCATCTTCATCTGTTATTTACGTAGCAGCTGCAAAGCCCACACCCTGCTCCCTCACCTCCCAACCTGAAACATTACCAAGGGCTCACAGGTCCGCACAGGGCACCTTGTTTCTGTCCTCTCTCTTGATTCAGCTTCTCACTATCCTGTCTGCCAGCCACAGACTAAAATCTTTTGCTCTTCTTCTAGCACAATAACGGAAAGTTTTCCAGCATTACTCACACTGAGGAGGGTAATGATTTAAAGCCCTGAATGTGCTACTATGGAGAAAACAAACAAACAAATAATTATAATAATAAAAAAAATACATTTACTATCAGATAGTATGCTACAGTATGTAATGTCATTGAGCTTCAGCCAGCATCATTTGTCTTATTTTAGTAAGCATCGCTTGAGAAGTACACAACCTTCTACTTAAAGGAGCTACTTGTTACGAATTCACTTAATGAGCAGAACCCTCCTTTTACAGAGACATTTGTAAAAGCTATATTCCAACACAGTCTTTTCATACTGAAATACATGACAAATCTTTCCCGTAAAGTCATTCAAAAACTTAACATGCATACAAACAAATAAAAAATATTCACTGTGGCAGCATTTTCTCTCTCCCACTACTCAAATGATCTCCATCAATTTCACATTTCACTTCTGCTCCATATGGCTGAGATTACCTTTCAGTATCCTGCTCCCTGTCAGTTAGCTTTAGTTCTGGGACAGCTTCAGTACTGGAAGCAGGAAAGAAAATGAAAATACTGAAAGGTCCTTCAGATGAGACTGATGGAACACATTTTTGAAAGAAATTAAAAACAAAAACAAACAAACTAACAAACAAAAAACAGCCCTGAAATGTTTGCAATCTAACTTTGAAGAAGTGTGTCATCCATTTACAATAAACAGTGTGGTTTAGCTACCAAAGAAATGCAACAGCAAAGCTGTAACGTGACTGGTATTTCACCAGATGGCAATAGATGGAAATAGATTTGACAAGGTCTCACTGGCCAGATAGAAGATAAGATTTGGATAGAGCACTGTTTGTTGGATCTGACAGAGCACCTTTTACAAGGTGTACATCTCCACATTAGGAGAGTTCACTGTTTTACTCTTTTCAAATCAATAATCTCAAACTTACTATCTCCATTCAGTATGTAAGTATACAAACAGTCAAAAGAATAAATAAGTAATAAAAAAAGAGTATCAACATGTTTATTTTTAAATTTTATTTATATTCTTGTTAATGAATCAAGAGTGTAGGTTATGGAAAAAAAAAATTTGCAAACTTTCTTGGTCTGTTTTCCCATCTGCTGAAAAAAGAAGAAAAAAAAAAGATTATAAAGATGATAGTATTAACGAAAGATGCTATATATGCTAAGTGCAAGTGAACACTATTACTGAAATAGCTGTGTATAGATATGATCCTTTAGCAAGAAACTGAGACTTGTGCAACCTACTGACTTGCCTTGAGGACCCAGCTACCAGCCAGGGGTTCATGTCAACATTTCTGGCATGTTGCCCTTAACTCTTTCAGACACCTGGGGGCCCCTTAGGACTGGCAGAACATGGCAGAAGGCAGCAGTTCCAGGGAGCAGGTTTCTGCTGGGCAGAGTGGGAGTTTGCTAGTCCTTAAATTGGTGGCACAGGGTCAGGTCCTTGCTAAGATCACTCCTGACTGCCTGTTTTCACCTCAAAGCTTACATGAAAACTGTGCTCTGAATGAGGATCTGAAAAGTTGATCTAAATAGAAATGTCAAGGCTATTACCTGTCATAAGAAACAGGTTCATAAGATTGTGGTCACTAAGTCTTCTTGGTCAAGTGAAGTAGGAAAAATAGATCTATCCAAAGGTTTTAGTAAACACATCTGAATTTGCCATCTTGGATCACTGAGTACCGCAATCAAATGCCAGCTAGAGATTAATACACACTTAGGTTTTACTAATTCCCTAGTTTCAATAAATCAAACATAATAAAATTGACAGATGCTTATTTATGTACTCAAGTGATTCATGAAGGGTCTTAAACTGAAATGCTGAAACAAGATATGCCATCTGTGCTGGGCTTTGTTTTTCAGAAAAATAAAATAATAATAAAAAAGAACTGACTGGCCAGTGAGTGGGGACAGCACAATTCGCCACCTTTGCTTATAGCGGTAAGATAATTACCTGTCTTGGTTACTATTTGTCTATCCATTGTCTCTCTAGACCGTTATTTCACAAATGCTGAAAATAAATAAATAAATAAATAAATAAATCAAAGAAGTAATTGAAATTAAAAGCAGAATCAGATTTTTTTTCATGCCTCCATTTAAAATTATGTTAATTGGCATGCATTTTTAATGACAACGTTAGCAGTGAGTAATAAAAAGTCAGCAGGATCTACACATGGATAAATAACAACACACTAATTATAATTACATAAACCTTCTGTGTAGTGACACATGGGTCAGGAATTGCATTTGCACTCCCAAATTAAATCATCTATCAGGTTCCCACACAATCAGTAACAAATGTCACCAGCAGGTTTCTTTCTCCCGCGTTCAGAGTGTTCTTGTAGTTCTGCTAGTTACCACCTGGTAGAAGGTTATGTTTCAAGGGCAAAACTTGACACCTAATGGTACTCAATGGGAGTGTGGATTGCAGAAGGCTAACATCACCTGAGTTTGAAAGAAGAGTTTATTTCAGAAACTTAGAAAATGTAATTTCTACTTTATAGTTAGGTGTTTAGAAACTCAA
>VXAV01007323.1:44841-78360 GCA_013399715.1 Alectura lathami | reverse complement strand
CATGTATATACATGCAATATCTACTCAATTTCCACTTCAGAATGACCTGCCAGATAGACTTCAAAGGATAACTGGTTGAGAGATACAATTTGGACTGTCACCTTTCAGGCACTACAAACATTTAATTTCTTCCTCTGTGGGGATGAGAAATGGTAAGAGGTGCACATCTGGACATAGAGCTACAAGCCATTCAGACGGGGTTGCAGATGGAGGGAAAATTATCAGCTACACCAGGCAATAACTATCCAAAGCACTGTAATTACCTTCATCCACAAACTATTCTACTTACAACAACTTAATATACAACACCCAGATTTATTTTACTAATATAAGATGGCAATACTTCTGTTACACCAGAGGTCATTCAGACTATGTCGCACATCATTGTCATTTAAAAGTCCTTTACAAAGGACAGTTTTTTTCTCTCACATTTCTGTTTCACTGACCTGTACATGCAATGGATGCGCACAAGCAGGATCTCCTGCCTAAGGCACTGAACTGAAAATAAATAAACAAATGGCAAATATTATTTTATCTCATTTTTATTTTTTTTTCCAGAATAGTTTAATATTGAAGCCCAAGTTGTTATTTTCAAGAGACAGAAAAGGGGAAAAGGAACAGGATAAGGGAGAAGTTATGAAGACAAATTATTTTATTTATGGTTTTGTGAATGGTCACTTTTGGAGGCAACAAAATGTTTTCTTAAAAAAAAAAAACAAAACAAAACAGCACCATTAAAGAAAGCATGATCCCTGAATTCGAAACAAAACACTGTCTTGAAAAAAAAAAAAAAAATTGCCCAAATGCTTGTTTCACCCAGCCACGTTAAGTTGGGTAACAAAGCGAAGCATAACAGCATTAAACCGTAGCAATCCTGCTGAAGTCAACTACACCCCCTTCGGAAGATTCAGAGAACCGTTTTCTGAGCTTGTCCTGTGGGAATAATATTTTCTTTGGTAGAGGACTGAAGGAGGGTATTTACGTCACCGAATGTGGACAGAAAAAATACCTATGCGCAGTAGGGATTTCCCCAGTAAATCTGTACTTCTCATGCATGTTGAGTATGAGTGGATTTCACATTGCTGTTATACTGCAGGAGTAATACTGCCCCATAAAGGCATAGAATGGCTAATGGCAAACAGATGTAAACATTCAGAATACTGACAAAAAAAAAAAAAATACACACAAAAAAACCCTGTACTGAAAATGTGAATTGTGTTATGCTTCCATAAAGCAGAAAAAAATATTTTACAGCAGTACAAGAGAATGATGGGAACAAAATAAAGCACTTTCCTTGTAACATTCATGAACAGTACAAATACAACAAAGTTATTCTACAGACTAAATTATTCTTTAACTATCAAATATAGTACAAAGCGAAATATTATGTGCTATAAAAGAAGCAGCTCCTTAAATTAGACTAAAAAAATGCCTTTTTTTTTTCTTTTTGTTGGTTTTACAGTGACAAAGCATGACGACCGAAGACAACAGGATTCCATAGCCTCAGAAACGTTTAGCTACACAGGTCCATGACAAAGCCACTGAACAGTTTGCCGCTCCCCTGGTGTCCCGCCGACCCCAGCAGATGCCCGGCTGTGCTGTGCCAGGAGGCTGTGGAAGTCATTCGGTGTTCAGAGCAGGGCCCTTCATGCGTGTCAGCTAAAATGATCCCTTGCGGTGACATTTCTCAGCTCGTGTTTATCCTGGTACTTCACCACACCTTGGCGAAACTGCTCAACCAGAGGCTACAATAACTATTCTGAAATTGTGCGTGTGTTTATAAGGGGAAGGGGGTGCAGCATAAGGTAATTTTACTTCAGAAATTGCATTATAAAGCACCATATGCACCAGCTTAAAAACTGGGCAAGGAATTGCAGGGCCCTGAAAAACCATCTGCACGTCCTGTAGCTTACCCTGACCACATGCACCACCCTCAAGAAGAAAGTCTATAGTACAGAGAATACACCTTTTGCTTTATGGCTCAACCTTGATTTTTGTCTTCTAAACATTATTTTGTGTACCAGACCTCAGCGGGTAAATAAAATGCAAACAGGGAGCATCCAGTTCACCATTTCATTTTTTTCTTTTCCTTTTTTTTTTTTTTTTTTTTTTTTTTTTTTTTACATTATTTCAAAGGGAATTTCTGCTTGGAAAATTAGTTCAGAACAGGAACACACAAACACACACACTGCAAATGCCCTAATGTTATCTGCATAACTCACGGCTATGCAATTAAAACAATAAAGAGGGAGGAAAGAAAAAAGGAGTGTTTCTCCCTCTCACCCAAAAGTGCTGCTTCAAGGGTAGGAATGGAGGGATAGAAGTGGGGGAACAATTTTAGAGGTTTTTTATTTTAAAAAAGCAGTAAATTATATGTGCTGGACATTGGGACACATACGTACGTCATGCAAACACAGCGCAGTGTGTTCTTAAGCAACTCTTTCACCACTTTTCAGTGCATAAACTATTGACACCCAATGGTGCAAACTGCATGATAATTAGAAAACAGAACGACATTGGGCCTGAAACGTTCCAATTTAACAAAAGGAGCCATTTCAAAATTAACTTCTAAAGGTGATTGTGTTCTTCTTTAAGACCATACGTCGCATTTCCCCAAGCATTTGTGTGATTTAAGAATCACACAAGGTTTTCAGTCCTGCTAGGGTTCAGTCAGGCTCCTGTATGACTGCATTGAATATTTCAACACCCTAAAGCTATTATCTGCAACAACACCTCACGACTGTTGCTAACTAACCGGTCAGATTTATTCCTGGTGCAACTCCAGCGACTCACGAATGAAACAAGTGGAACTGCACTATGGAGGAGTTTGGTCAGTGGTATAATATAACATAGCACCATTTAGTCTAATGCCACTTCAAATAATATTTTATCATGACCCCGCACATGCAAGTTGCAATCCTGATACAAAAACGACAGTATAGCATGAATGAATTTCCTACCACATCAGTCACACTCTTATCCTTTGAACAAATGTAAAACTTGTTTGTGGCCGGAATTTATTTCTGTATTATGTCAGTCAATACAAGAAGTATTTCAAGATGCAAGTACAAACAAATACTGACTTATGTGCTGTGGACCAGAAAACCTGAGCTAGAAATAAGGATTCCCAGCAGGCCTATATAAACACAGGTTACAAGGAGTCTAGAACTGGTCGCTCTCTTCATTTTCAGTCCAAGTATCCTACCTATACCAAGTATAAATACAATGCAATACAATTCCAATACAAAGGCTCCTCCAATATGAATTTGGTATGCATTAACTGACTACACTCATGCCTATTCATGAGTATTTCCAGTCACTATTTTTCCAGCACCTGGCACGCCACTGACTGCTAGTTTTCATCTGGGTACTTTTAGGTTTTTGCTTGGCTGACAAATTTTCTTACCAGAAGACCTGAAAGCGCTGAGAAGCCATTTCTGAACTCACATTTCATATTAAGGAGCACTTTTGTATAGAAAAAATATATTGTTGTATCGGCAACAAATTCATTAGTGTAATTATAAATGGCCTTTGTATCACACACTGTCAAAAATAATATTGATATGTTGCTAATTACAATAAAAGAGAACATCAAGGTGCACCATAGAGCTTCCTATGACAGGAATGTATGCCGTAGATATTCCAGCTCACTTTTAAGACAATAAATGGCATTCTTCATGTTTGTGAAAATGGTCCCACAAGAAAATAAATGTGGTTCCTCCATTCCATAGGACCTCACTAATACCAATGTCAGGGAGACCAGTTACAGCTTATTACTAAGCATGGTAACAAGGATCATACTAAAAAAGTGCAGTGTAAAATGTAGTGTGGTTCCTAAATTCATTAACTTCCTAAATTCATTCACATTATTAATTCAGAATGCCACAGTAACTGCAGCATTATATACTTAAGAGTAGTGCTGAAATCCAAACAGTCTCAGAGCTTACATATTCTTACTACATTGTTCTCAGAGAATTGTGGAATAAGAAAACCAGCTTTATCGAGCAGACTGGAAGGTCTTTGGATTAGTGAGGTTCTACTGTTATGGTAGAAATAACATTTCTCTCTGACGCTTACATTTGGGCAGAACCAACCACATACTGGCAGATGGATGACTTGCACTCCACATTTTGTGTTCTTGAAGTGGGAGTAAAAAAACCAAAGTATTTTCATCTCCCCAGCAACCGCATGTGCTTTATCCCTTTATAATATTTTACTTTTAGGTGAATAGGGCCCCAAAGTTATTTTTTTTTTTTTTTTTTCTGCTGCTATGGTGGCTAACACATCTGGAATGCAGCTATAGTCCTAAATGTAAATACAGTACTGGATAAATACTGAAGATCGCTTTAAAGATGCAGTATCCCTTTTAAAAATGCCTTTTTACTTCCAAATTTCTAAAAGGTAGGGAGTAAGGAGTCTGAATTCCTTTCAGACAAAAAAAAAAGGTAGTGCTATAAGTAATTTTAAGAATGACAAGACTCTGAGGTACTATTTTGAGTAACTCACATATGAGGAAAAATAACTGATAATCTAGTATTCAATCAATACAGAATTAGAATCTTCCATTATTCATTCATCATAAGAATGCATCAATTTTAGGCCACAGAAAGGCTAAAACATCCCGAACCTATTACATATGTCTGACCCTACATATATATATATATATATCTGGGGCTGACAAACCAAGAGGACAGATTAGAGAGACAAATACAAAAAAAAGATTATTTGAGAAGGAAACAGGAAAAGAGGCTTCTAATCCCTAGCAGAGTTGCTGCTTTCTCCAAACTCTGCTGAAGGCAATGCGATTCCAGTGCTGGTCCCTCTAACCCATCACAGACATGAATCTTTCTCAAGGAATCAATGAGAAGAGATGATGAGTAAGATTTCAGTTCCATAATCCCTGGCAGGCACATGAGGAAACTCCTCTAATGATCTAAATTCCTCCTTTTTTTTCTACATGAAGTGACTGTCTTTTAGCTCTAGATGGTGAAAGTCATTTGAAGAAAACAATTCTATCAGCAGAAAAACTGCAAAGCAACTGAGAAGCTACCATGGCTGATGCCCATATCCTTCCACTACCCTGCTTGAGGCGGGCAGCTGGTAATCAGTGTGCTATTCGTTCTGCATAGCTACTCCACTACTTGTTGACTTATTCTTCCAATGATCTTTAACTGCAGCTTCTACCAAAAAGTGGGGAAAAATGTGCTGCACTTTGTGCAAATAAATAGAAGCTAGGAATGACATGCATTAATGCCTTTTTCTTTCTTTCTTTTTCTTTTTTTTTTTTTTTTTTTTTTTTTTTTTTTTTTTTTTTTTTTTTTTTTTTTTTTTAAACACAGCATAAGAGCTCATAGAAGCTTCAGTGACAAAGCTGTCATTTAAAAAAAAAAAAAACAAAACTAGTCCTAGAGGTTTCCTCGTCTTTCCTGGGAATGGCACTCAGACTAGAATAACTAAATTCTGAAAGCACCACAAGGAAAAAATAAAATAAAATAAAAAGCCAATCAACTAATTGCAAACCATGAATGGCCTAAACTGTTCCAATTCCTCCGTTTCTCTGTCCTGCTCTCCCAAGCTGACAAGGGATACTGCATCTTTGACTCAGTCTCTACCGTACAACCAGGCAAGCTACACACAGTTTGGAAGGCCCTATGCAGTCATCATGACAGAAGGCTCCGCAGCCTTTGCACACGATCATGGCTTTCAGTCTGCAAGAGCATTTCAGTTCCAGTTCATCGGCATTGCTACTGTCAGCAAATTTCTGAACCGGTATCTGCGTGTTCTGGTTAGACAGGCCCGTGGCAGTGCTTGAGCCACTTCCTAAAATCCCAATCGATTTCTCAATTGCAGATGCTGCCCTTTTGAAGCTTGTGCTACCGAAGTGTATTGTTGGGTAACTTCCACAGAGCTGCTGCTGCTGCTGCTGCTGCTGCTGCTGCGGGTGCTGCATCTGTATTTTCTGAGCAGCAAGTTGGGTAAAAGGCTTCTGCGGCTCAGAAAGTAAATAGGAAGAGAAATCTGCATTTTTTAACGCGAATGCTTTCAACTGTTCTTTCACTTCATTCTGCTCATAGGAAGCTTGTTTCATGCCCAGTTCGCAGCTGCTGCTCAAACCTTCCTCAAAAGAAACAGGTTCAGACTTTATATTGCTACAGATGCTGGCTGGCTGAGGCCAACTAAGTCTTTTAGTGGTTTCCATAGTAACTGACGGTTGTTTTTGATCAGAGGGGAGGTCTGCATTTGGGTGAGGAGGGGGAGGAGGGGGCAGGGGTGGAGGTGGAGGGGGAGGATGCACTAAGGTTTTACTCTGGAGAGTCTGAGAGGCACTGGCAATGTCATCACCTTCCTTAATCTGAATACTGGAGGAAAACACACTTCCTAGCCTCAGCTGGTGAGCTGCTGTAGAAATATTCCCGTCTCCCAAGCCCTTCTGTTCCAGGTGTCTGCTAAAAGCAAATGCATTGCAGCCAGGTGGGCCTTTTGAAGTAGTCTGCAACAAAGCTGCCGTGGGAATCGGGCCTCTTGCAGCCATGGACATTTGGTAAAAATGCTGTCTGTGTGAGGTACTAGCTTCTGCATGAAAGCTGCCATTTTTATCAACATGAAATAAGCTCTGCTGGAAACTGCACGAAGGCAACGGCCTCTTCGGCTGCTTGATCTCTGGGCTGTGAGTGATGCGGCTCTGAATCGCATGTTTGTTCAGCCACTCTTGTTTAAATGGCTGACCATGCCCTAGCTGGTTCATGCTGGAACTAATTACACAAGGAGTCACTTTAACATCTGTGTCTACTGACACCTTCCCAGGCTCACATTTAATCTGAGTGTGTTCCCCTACAGTCCTGGCCATCCTCTTTTTTGGATGGTTTTCACGCTTTCTGATCTGTGGCGGGGCTATGCTGCCCGCTGTAAATCCTTTACCATCTGGGTTAGGAGAATTGGAAGCATGCTCAACAATATTTCTCTCGGACACTGCTGTTTTATATACTGAGGTAGTTTGCAAAGGCAAGGGAAGCCTGTTAATTTCTAGTTTGGCTCCTGATCTGGGCTGTGGCAGCACTTTCTCTAAAGGCAGATTGCCTTGCAGTAATTGTGTCACTAAAGGATTGTTGGCCTCCACTGACGACAGACGACAGCTTGAGCCCCCAGCACTCGTAACTCTTTTTAGGGTTTCTGTTGTCAGGGACAGGGACTCGTCCATGGAATCCCCAATGGGTGCCTTGGTGGCCTGTGTCGGCGGAGCGCTTGGGGCTAGTTGCGCGGGCTGGGCTGCCATTTCAGGGCCTGCGAAATCCTCCGTGTCCATCCTGAAGCACTTGTCAGACTCATTAGTTTCTGATTTAACGGGAACAGCAAGGCTTGTCAAAAGGCTCCTGGACTGCAGCTCTGACATTTGCGTGTAACTGGAAGGTTCAGTTTTGACACTTTTTAAGCAGTTTTGCTCTGCATATTCCTTATGCTTACTGGCTGTAAGATGGCCGACCACCGGCTGGTCTGTGCTCATTGCCTCTTCATCATGCCAACAAATTCTGTTGTTAGTGTTATACTGACTGGCGCAGGCAGCGTCTGCTTCATTTTTAAATGCTGAAGGACCTCTTAACTGGTCAGCAAAACCTTGGCTGGGAGTAACCACCTCAATTAATTTATCCTGGGGAGCAAGAGGCACTTCTCGAAGACTTGAACAACCCGCCTGCAAGTTCTTGCTATCTTGCTTTGCTGTAATGGTGATAAAGCTGGAGCTGTGCTCAAGGTTTTCGTTAGAGACTACTTCAGGCCTGCTTATTACAGACACCTGAGGACAGGCTATACTTTGTAAGGCAGCTTCTGTCCGTACAGGTCTGCTCTGCAGGTCAGTGCTGTTCTCTGCATTTTCAATAGAAGAAGAAAGTGACAGACTGGAATTCAGATTTGTAGTGTGGTCAACAATGACTTTGCAAGGTATAGATCTATTCATGGTGGTCTGCGTATAGCTCACTGGCTGAGATTTACCCGAGAGATCCATTCGGTTTCGTGCTCCAGAGCTTTTGTCTAAAAGATCAGCATTTAATTTAGTAGCATTATCATAGGAGCTTATTGTCACCACGTTACCAGTAAACATTGAAATGGGTGGCCTTGCAGCAGAATCTGCTACTGCAACAGCCTCACTGCAACTTAGTGCTGACCTGACGGTAGTGTGGATAGAGACAGTGCTTTGCTCGTTACACCCAGTTATGGCTATCTTATCAGAAGAGAATCTGTTGGTAGTCCCCACTGGGGGAATCAGTACAGAGCTACCAGAGAGATGATTTGGCAAATTCTTTGCAGTAGTTGAAGCTGGCACAGTGGCATAGTGACTGGAGACTGCATTATTCGCATTGCTACTTGGTATCAGCAACCTTTTGTCATCAATGGCATTTGATAAGGCCGAGCTGTCTATGGAGACCGGTACATTACTGTTCTCAATACATTTTGGTCCAACGGCTATGCACGGAGTGTCAGCCCCTTGGATGGATTTCAGCATATTTATACTACAGGCTGAAACTGCTGTGTTCACACTGTCAACAGACATTAAAACAGAGGATTTATCAACAGAACTTGCAAAAGAAAGTTCTTTAATTGCTCCAGACATAGCAGTGCTGCAAACAGAAACAGAGACTGAACTTTTATTATAAAGCACTGGCACACTGTTACTTTCAGTAGAGGTAGATGAAATAATTTTCTCACACAACTGTGGCATAGGTATATTCTCATCAGAACTGTGCACAGGTATCTCAGTAGCAGTTTCTGGTAATGTAGCTGTGTTAAGTGACTGCTGCAGTAAGGTGGTAGTCTCACGGTGATGAGCAGACTTGTTGCTAGGGGACCTGCAGTTAGGATTAACTATAATGACACCAGTAGAACCTTCAATCTTTGTATCGGTAGAAGCTGCTATCTCTAGAGATGAAGTACTTTCCTTCGAGTTGAACTGTGACTTTGATTCTTTACTAGTCTGGAGTAAATGAGCTCTGGCTTGATGCTTTGCAAATAGCTTGGCCTTTGTTTGTTCCTTGATGTGTGCCAGCGTTCTTGTCTTCCCACCTTCGCATGGGGACCCCATTGCTCCAGAGACTATGCTTGCAGCTGCTGCCACGGCTGCTGCAGCTGCTGCTTCTCTTTGGGCTCTTGCTTGCTGAGCTCTTGCTTTGATATCTGCAAGAGTTCTAGCCCCAGTGTTTCTTCCACTGCTGACTGATGTACTTGGGGAAACTCGAGGTTCTGGTTTCGAAACAGGTTGGCTCTTGATGATAAAAGGTGGTCCAATTTTTGAAAGCTGAATCTAAAAGAAGAAAAGAAAAACACAATAATTTGAATGAGATCATTGACTTGCTAGAGTCACCAGCTGTCTCTTAAAAGGGTCTGAGCAAGGTAATGAAGGGAAATATGCTATAAAAGTAATGATATTTACACTGCAGTATTTTATCATCCTCCACCATGACTGACACCTGTATTAGCCGACTCATGTTGATCCTTTTGACAGGAAGAAAGACTGAACTGGATGACAACATGATGCTTATCTGACACAATTTGTCAGACCTGTTTTATGTGTGTTGTACCTAACTGAGAAGACCAATAGGCCTAGGAAACTGGGAAAGTACTAAGCAACTGCTACAAATGTGTGAAAAAATAATGATCATGTAGTGCTTTTGCTCCTCAGTCTCCAACGACTGAGCCATTAGGAGATCCCTGCCTTTCCCTTATATACAAGGCAACAGATCTTGCCTTTAGCTAGGATGTAGCAGTATCACCTCTGAGCCTGTTTTTCATGTTACAACACAGAGCACTTTAGAGTAGTAGTATAAAAGAAGTGAATCACCAAGGATACACCTTTATCTTCCTCACTTGCAATTTTAAAGGACTCACTTTAGTCCATCCCTGGGATACCTCCCATGCCACTGCATTTCAAAAACTAAATCCCCAAACCTACAAATATGAAAAGTGCAAATTCATTTTTAAATACCTAAACCTTTAAGCAAAATAATAACCTGTAAAATCACTGGGATAATTTGTATGTTTCCAGTTAGGCACATCTGTTTTCAGGATTAGAGATTTGAAATCCTGGGGCCACTCTGTAACTCACACACACTCTTAGAATGCCCAAAGCCTGGCAAAAGAACATTTCATTTTCTTGAAAAGGACACGTGTTTACTGGCTGTCCCCAGTAATAGGATTTAGAGGCTAGTGCTATTGCTTCTCTTCTGAAAGGAACTGGGAAGAAAACTAAGTAGTATTTGCAGCAAAAGTAGTCATTAGAGATGACAGCAAATGGAAGCTTTACAAGATTTAGGAGAACTGAGGTTCTTTCTTCTCTTTTAATAGCACAGCACAGGGGTTTGTTGGTGAGATGACCTAAAAGCCAAATATTTGTTACACAAAAAACATCCTATAAATGATTGTCCAGAATTATTTTTGGAAATGCCTGCCCACTTTCAGTGTCCTCATTCATTGGCTGGAGGCTTCAGGGAGATTCATTTGATAAGACTGTACAAGACTGACAGTATCTGATTTTCCAATAAAGATCAGTGGAAACTGGTATTTAGATGGTACTGTAACATATAACCATTTTTATGGCACAGGCCAGGGCAGGGTTTCTTCAGACAGCCCAGCTGGTGGGCACATTTGGAGGGCTGGAATACTTCACTCTTCCCAGCAGCTAATTCCAATGAACACCCATCAGAAGGTCAATTCTGAATTTGGATACCACTCTTTTTCAGGTGGCACACTGCATAAGAAAAAAGCCATTATTTGCAACTAATGTCTTGCATCATCAGATTTCTTCTTCGGTTGTTTAATAGTTCAATTAAAATTTATATTAACATATTTTAAAGAATATTACGAGCTCACAATTATTTCAAAACATTTTGCTTTCTGTTTCAGAAGCATTTTGTTTTTCATTTTCCACCTTGCATCACCAGCTAAAGCTTAGAGCTTGATTATTTTTATTATTATAGTAATGACTTCTTTTCTTCCCTAGTGATCTACATTCCTTTGTCTTTAGAGAATGATTAGAATTTATTAGGCTACATAGAGATTTTCCAAATATGAAAGAATATCACTAAACTCAGAATGGGCTAACTTCCAATTGCATCACTGCTCATAAAAATAAATTACTTGAAATAAGCTGCGGCACTAGTGATTAAAACAGTTAGTCTATTTGCCCTCCTGGCCATATTAACAATCTTCAGTGATTGCAGCAGTTAAAAATAAATGCAGAAAAGGGCATTTCTGAATAATCAGGAACTAGTATTGAAAAGTCAATGGCTTAAGTTCATCAAATTGGATCTAAAACTTGGCTGGTGCCATCATGTAGAAAATTAAAAGGGTCAAAACACTGAGACTATATATAACTAAATCTATAGATCCCTCTGTTAGGGAAAAATGCTTTTCAACTGGAATTTATTTTCTTCCATACTAGAAGGGTACATGTAAAAGAGCTTAGCTAGCATCTCTTTTATCTTTTGCTTTGCCATCAACACGTATCTATACAAACACCAGTTAGACATTTCCTCCTGATAGCCAGGTCTCTGCTTCTAATTAATTCTGTAGTGAAATCTCATACTCCAGCCTACCCCAAGCCCTGGGTCTGCAAGGGGATCTCCAGCTATTCTGACTCTAGGTAATGGCTATGGTCACATTTATTATTCACGCTTGCTGGAGAAGTCATCTGAGGGACAATACAGTTGGGCAGTTAGAAAGAAACACAAGCAGCACAAAATAAGTGATGGGGAAGATCTTGGATTAGATTAACCCACAGATCCCAGAACACTTTCCCTCACACAAAAGCCATTTAGTAGCAAAGATCCTTGCTGAACAGGTATAGTTACATCAGAAGTAACTTGGCATGGTAGGAATAGTAGAGCAAAAAGGTCAGTGCTAAAGCCCCTCGCATCTACACAAAATAACACCACGCATTGCATCTGCATGCAGTCAGCAGGAGAGATAATAAACCTTTAGTTTCCAAGTCAGTCTGTTTTTTTACCTTAAGGGGTGGAACTCGGGGCTCTTCTCTGAGTGGCTGATCTTTATCAGATGGACTTGTTGATGAAGCACTACGATTAGGCTGATCATCATCTATTCTAGCTCTCTTTTCTTTGCAGGTTCCAAAACCGTGCTGTTCTGCTGTTTTCCTCTTTGGGATTTCTGGGTCTCTGCTTTCACTCCTCACTTCAGGTGATTTTGTGGGTTCTAACGACTTGGAAGAATGTGAGCTCTCTAGTCGGCTTTGGGTGCTGCCTGTTAGCTTATGAGACTTACTTCGGCACGCTTCCGAGAATGAAAGTTTCTCTAGAGATGAGGTATATAGTTTCTCATGTGGCTTTGATGGAAGCAGTTCAACATTTTTGCCCGCTGTTCCTTCTGGTAAGACAGCTACCTCTGATGGCAGGACTGTACCTTTCTTGTCACCTCGTTGCTGAATACTATGGTTTTTAATTTTGATCACCTCTGGAGGGGAGGAGTGTTCTGGGATGGAAGCAATGTAGGATTTCTCCATTTCAGAATGTGACTTACATGGCTGATGACTGAGGTTTATGCTCTGGGGCTCTTCCAGTATTGAAGTATCGGGTATAATTGTTAGCGGACCAACCTTCAAATTTTCAGGTGCACTTTGAAGTTGCTTTGGCTGAACAACAAGATTCTCTTCTTGAACCACCTTAGGAGTGGCAGAGCTTTCTTCTTTTAAAGTGGAGAGGGAGTCCTCCAACAGACATGGCGATTTTCTTTGTTGCAAAATAAATCTTTCACTGCTTGGGGAATGAGAAACCGGAGATGTTTCTGATGGAAGAGGCAAACTATTTGCCACAGATGCTTCAGAAGTCAGAAGAACTGAAGATACTGAAGATGTTTCTGATGTTAAAGGTAAATCAGACATTGGAGATGTTTCTGATGTTAAAGGTAAATTAGAAGCTGGTGATGCCTCTGATGTTAAAGGTAAATTTGACATCAGAGATGCTTCTGAGGTTACAGGTGAGGTGGACATTGGAGAGATTTCTGACATTAAAGGTGTATGCAAGTTTTCATCAGTGGCCTTTTGCTGAATATCACCTTCAATGTTTTCAGTACTGGACACTTCAGATGAACAAGCTGTCTCAAGAGATGCTGGGGTACAGGCTTCCTCTGAAGTTGACTGTGTGTCTCCTCCAGGAGACGCAATGCAAATACATGGTTCTTCTGGACTTCCAGAGGAAAAGGAAGTCTCAGAAATACAAGCATTCTCAGAAGATTGTTCCTCAGGATCACTTTGAAGTTCCATATCCACGGCAATGCCCCCACCAGTGTACAAGGAGCCCTCCACGGCAGCATTTTGTATTTCCGGAGCAATTAGCTCTTTTGCAGACTCAGAATCTTTCTCTGCTGTATCACTGACAGAGTTCGTGGATGAAGCTGATCGTGCTGGTGATACACAGTCCTCCAGCTGATCTATCACAACTGACATCTCCTCCTGAGGGCATTCTGGCTTCAACTCCACTTTAATTTCAATGTGAGATACAGTATCAGTTACATCATTCATCATGACACAGGACTCAGTGCTGTCTGCAAGCTGTACTGCCTCTGTTTCTTCATTTGTGCCAGCTGGACTTACTGACTCCTCAGAAAATTCATGTTCTGTTTTATGGTTCTCCTCTTGGCATTCACAAATACTTGTCTCAACCTCTTCAGCAATCTCCTCCTGAATGATTGATTCTTCAGGTATCAGTATATCCTCTGACTCTGCCATTAGATCCTTGACAGGAGCCTGTTCCATATTACAAAGAGATGGGCCATAATCTTTCTCTGGTAATGCTGGACTTTTAGTGCTTTTCTGTTCATGGTCCTCAAAGGTTGCTTGCTTAGAAGGACCAGGTGTGCCAGAAGATCCACACAAAGAATTGCTGTCATCTTCGTCCTTGTTCTGAGTGAGTTTCATAGATTCTCCTCTTGACATTCCCAATCTAGATAAAAAACACAAATTAAAAAGGCTTTTCCATCACAGTCATGGTAAGAGGAATAGGATCACCTTTCTCACTCAGATCTTCTATTTACAAAAAGGACATATTGTCCTGTTTAAAATAGTTGCTTGGCTAAATGGTGGCTAATTTAAACAGTTGTAGATATGGATTAAATTATTTTGGAAAACAAACTACCCAGCTTGCCTTAATAGTGTTAAGAAACTTAAATATTTTAAAGATAAATAATCTATTCCTTGTTATTTAACTATTTGGCACTTCAACAAATTAAACAACAAGTTATGCAGATTCACAGAACTCATATTCTTTAAATTTCTGCTTTTATTTTTTCAGTATCAGCACAACACTGCAATAGTAACACTGCCAACAATGCAGAGGAAATGCACAATTGTGTCTTCATAAGTCATAACAGTTCTAAAGGAAATTCATTTTCTCCTCCTTCATCTGCATTTAGGTTCCACACAGGCTGCACTACTGGTTAAATGCTGCACTGAAATGAAAAAACTGCACCTAAAACTAATAAAGCAAGAGAGGCATTTCAGATTTGTAATTCAACATTCATTTCATAGTTATTATGAAAATCCAAATCACTTTGCTTCAGCCTCAATTTACCAGTCAAGACATCAGTTAACAGCTTGTGTGGTTTTGCTTCATTCTATCAGCAAGCTAAATTCTTCATTTAGGATAAAAACTATTTCCAAATAAACATGTCTATGCACATACTATTCAACTGATTTCACTAAACTAAAAATAACTCTAACATTCTTAAGGAGACAAAAGGAGACATATTTATAATCTATGCATTCATCTTCAAGGATTAAGTACAAAAAAACCATTTCTGTGTATCCTTGTCTTCTCAAGATATGCTTATCTTTGGTCCTAAAACCACTAGTTTAAATACATATTTATTACTTGAACAGAAAAAAAAAAAATCAAATCAAAAGCCAATTGCTGAAAAAAGTGGTTATTTTTAGAAATATTTCCTTTCTGACATCCTCATTTCCTGCTATGGACAGTAGATCAGCTCTTCAGCACCTTCTGTAAGATCTTCCAAACCGACTTTGTGCCTGAGCAATTCCACAACAGCAGAAAATACACAAAAGCTTGGCTGGAGGACTTAAAAAAAATGTCAGTCTTGAGGACCTTCTAATCTAATGAAGAGCTGTTTGATCTCTGTTCTCATTTTAATCAGAAAACAAAGTAACTGAAGAATAATATGTCAATAAAAGAGCATGAAAGATACTCAGAAATTATGGAAACAAGGGAATATGTCAATGGGTAGCCAGAGGGTACAGAGATCACAAAGGCTCATGTATAACGAAAGAACAGAATAAACATGTAAAAAGATTAAATCTGTGATTATGCGTTTTAAAAATGCTGAGTAGATCCATTATTCACACAGACAGGTGTAAAGAAAAAAAATCCACAGCCTGGAACTGGTACCCAAAAAAAGCACTCAGGGTAGTTATCAATATTGCCTACTGCTAGTCACTTAACATGCACAAAGTCTCCCTGTGCCATCAACACGCAGAGTGAGGATCCTCCAGACAGCAAGTCAGAACAGCTGATCTGCATCTCTCACATTGAGTGCATTTCTTAAGATGTGCCTCTCCTCTATAGGTTCCTTATATAGTCTAAGCTTAGATTTTATGTTTAGGTGAGTAAAGTTTTAGTTTCCAGGTTTAGGTGAAAAAACCTCTAAAATTTCTTGTGTAAATGATTAAAAGTTATCTCAGAAGAATAAATAGGGGAAAAAACGCACCGTATTACTGAAAACTAAACCAGTGGTCTATTTTCTCTAGCTGGCTTACATCATGGAAGACACTGCCTGATAGTTGTCTTTATGGAATGAAAAAAAGCAAAGGAATGAAGGACAGGATAAAGGTCAATGCAACTGTCACATGGACACCGCACAAATACACATGTTCGAGTAGCATATCAAAAAGGAAGAAGTATTAGAAAAATCAGACAATGCAGGATTAAGGCCAGCAGAACATGTACTGAATCTTAATCAGTTCTATGCAGTACTGGAAATACTACCATCTTGAAGATATTGTGGTGAAGAAAAAAATACTTTCAAAAGAAGGCTCAAGATCAGCACGTTTAAGGCAATCCCAAACTGCAAGATAAACATATCTGTCTTCCTCCTTAGCGAAAGAGACACCCAAACTTTGCAAAACAGCAGAAAAATAAGAGAACAGCAGTAAACAGCCATTGGTGAAAGTGCTGATAAGGACAGGATTCAGTTGATAAAATAAGGGCAGTCAGTTATCAAATGAAAAAAAAAATACAAACAGTTACTCAAGGATATATGGATGCTGATACTCTAGTGCTGTGATGATAAGTGCTACTGGAGAAAATTAAAGACAATTAATGAAGGATTAAATCGGCAATAAAATTTAGAGAAGATCTGCCCAAAATTAAACTTTTGATTTAGTGAGCTGGCAGTACTATCCTGACACGTCTCTCTCTCAAAAGTGGGAAAAGAAAAAATATATTGAGACCACAGAATGTAACCCTTGTAATCCTAGGGGCATCAGCCAGAAGAATCTGAATTTCTGGCAACACATATCAGCTGATCCTGAATAAATGACTGCAGAATGAAGTTTTAAAGTGAGAGTGAGGAAAAATGAACAGCCATAAGAAAGTGGAAAGAGAACATAAATGGATGGAAGCCAACTACAACTGACAGTCCCATGATAAAGAGCCTGGGCAGAGAGATGAACAAACACAGAAAACATAATGCTCAGAGCCTACAGGGAAGTAGAACTCTACAGCCATTGAATACTATGAAGTACAGAGTTGTGCTGGGCCCTCAACACAAGAAGGACAATGAGCTGTTGGAGGGGTCCAGAGGAGGGCCATGAAGATGATCAGAGGGCTGGAGCACCTCCCCTGTGAGGGCAGGCTGAGAGAGTTGGGGTTGTTCAGCCTGGAAAAGAGAAGGTTCTGGGGGAACCTGATAGCGGCTTTCCAGTGCCTGAAGGGGGCCTGCAGGAGAGCTTGGGAGGGACTCTTGAGAAGGGCATGTAGCAATAGGGCAAGGGGTAATGGCCACAAACTGGAAGAGGGGAGATTTAGGCTAGGTATTAGGAAGAAATTCTTTCCTGTGAGGGTGGTGAGACGCTGGAACAGGTTGCCCAGAGAGGCTGTGGCTGCCCCCTCCCTGGAAGTGGTCAAGGCCAGGCTGGATGGGGCTCTGAGCAACCTGGTCTGGTGGGAGGTGTCCCTGCCCATGGCAGGGGGGTTGGAACTAGGCGGTCTTTAAGGTCCCTTCCAACCCAAACCATTCTATGATTCTATGTAAAAATGTTTAGCAAAGACTCTGCATCTATTAACATTTCTTCTCTGGGTATGAGGTGAAACTTAATTTAAGTTATGGAATAATTAAAGATCAAATTAGCTGAAGTCAAGGCAAGATTCCAGACTGACTGGAAAGTAAGTTAGACTGCAAGAGAGATCCATTTTGCAGACAATGAATCTGAGAAACAGCTCCGGGAGCTTTGAAAATCTGCTACTTCAGTTCAATCAGAGTAACTGAAAATAGACAAAGCCCAATCATATTCAAACCAAGTTTAAAAACCAAAGTCAAAAAAGGGTGAGAGAACTTACACAAGGGGGAAACTACAGCAAAAGCTACCAGGGAGCCAGTAAACAATGGGAAGAGTACTAAACCACTGGCCAAGCAGGAAAGAAGCAGCAGCTGCCTACATACTAGCCAGGAAGAAGAATGTGAGTCAAACAATGGAAGTCGAGGAAAGGGCACAGGGAAACACACTGTAGTCAGAAATGGAAATTCTGTGCAATATGACATTTTGCATAACAATACTGATGTCAGGAACCTATCTTCCCAAATGACATGTATCACTGCAGACCGAGTAATTATCTGCCAACCATTACAGCGTCCAGCATTCAGCTAGCACGGCAGGACTGCTGGCTCTGTAAAATTATGAGTATCATTCTCTGTGCATATGACAGCCATTTGTGTCTTCACAACAGGCTTCAGCTAGAGTGAGGTGCTCAGGCTTTGCTCTTACTGCACTTTACCTGCTGTGGAAGGTCCTTTTTAACAGCTTACATAGCCTTTTCCTTCATAAGGACCTGGAAACTGACTTTTATCTTGACATGCATAGTGAAAAGCCCTTCTGTTCCTTGTCTAAAAACCTAGTAAATACTTTGTGATACTAAAGGAATCAACAGCTGGAATAAATTGAGGTCTCAAAGCTTTTAAGTAAGAAATTAAGCACTTGACAATAAGAAAGTCTGCAATGCTAAGACCCTAGAATTTCCATTACATTTAAAGTTGTGTGGAAATAGTATTCACACTGGGAGAAAGCACCTACGAAATAAAAATAAAATAAAATAAAAGATTAAAATGTATCTGTTCATTTCCTACCTTGTTTTCACTACAATTCCCAATAGTCCAAGGCAGCGGACTGTGAGAAGTAGCAGCACTGTTACTGCAGAAACACTTTAGTTCATGCCCTAATCCTTAAATCAATCACTTATATGCAGGTTTTCTAGGGCTCCAGATTTCTTAAGTAAAAAGCATCTAACAACATGATGAGTGTTCCCTTGGCACGTTTTTGTCTACTGCATGTTACCCGTAAATTCCATTCAAACATACATGAAACTAAAAAAAACCAGTAACTTCTAAATAATTAGTTTGTACTTTATAATGATTATCATTTTTAATAATTAGTATTAAAAAAAATCAGAAATGTGATTTAAAAGACTGATGGATTAACTTTTTAAAAACAATTTTTAAATGGAAGATTTCAGCATTTTAAAAAGATGTGAATCTCCTTGAAATTCTGATTAAAAAAAAAAAAAAAAAAACAATTTAAGGACTAAATGTTTAGCTTCTGCAGAACGCCATCTCTGCATCAATCAAATTGTGCTGACTCTGCCCAGTTGACCACCTGGAGCGGTATCACCTAATATATTTTAGCCAATTTTGCGTATTTATTTGTTCTTTGTATCTCTTCTAAAATTAGACTGGCCGTTGTCATTTTCGTATGACTCTACCCGGATTTTCTTCTGCTGTATATTCTAATCCAGTGAACAGCCATCACTGTAAAACACTAACAAGAACTACTTGATTTAAAAAAAAATGCAAGTAGATTAGAAAAACATAAAATAAAACAGAAACATTTCTACTGGTTTTCTAGTCTGCATTTGTATTTTGCAGGAGGGAAGAATTGACCTAATACTGTCTTTTAAAAGATAATTAAAAATTACTCACATGCTTGAGCCTTGTCTCTTAAGCCTTCCTTGGAATGAATTTTTATGGATGAGTTATGAACCTCTAAAAATGCAATTGTAATGCAAGTGCAGACATGCCACTCTAATTCTACCCACAACTTCTTATATCAGGGAATGACGCCTCTGATAACCACTTTATTAAGTTTTACAGCATATGACTGTGCTATGTGAAGCAGAGAATTATATTTACATTTGCTCCAAAAAGAAAATGAAAAAAATGCTTTTATTTGCTTCAATACTTACTTTTCACCATAAAACCGTTCAAAGAATTTTTCTTTCCAAGGTTCTGTTTTCTTTTCCTTCTCGATCTCTTGTCTGATGCGCAACTGCATTTCTGGAGTAAATTCTCCTAAAAAACAAATATTAACATATTGAATAAAAGTTGTCAAGGATAGGATTAATGGATAACTATAAATTACAGATACACAGATGATGTACAGTCATTTCTGCTACAGTCATCCAACAATGCCCAATGCATGTATTGAAAAACAAAAGTGAGTGAGACATAGGAAGATTTCATTTACCATATAACTTCAATATTTCTGAAATATATTGGTGTGATTTAGTCACATGTATTTATGTTTCCAAGGTTGGCAGTGGTAAAAATGTATTTTTTTTCTTTTTAACTGTCAAACTAAACTGTCACAGCAAGTTGTAAAAATGTACACCATATTCAAAATGGAATCAGCAGTGTTCATGTTGCTGAATAACTGGCATATGGCAATTTCCATTTTAAAAGTACTTCTCAAACGTAAAAACGGTGGCATTCCTCAAAAATAATTAATCCTCGGTAAATCTGAGAGCAAATAAAATGTTACCTTCTGCCAATCGTTGTTTCCACCCTTGCGCTGCATATGCGAAGAATTCATTATTTAGAGCAGAACTACTGAGGCGCAAAACTCCATCGCTTCCCATCTAGAAAATAAGCCGATGGTGGCAGAAGATAGCGTCAGAAATAGCATCAACTAGGATTACATAAAAATGGAGTCCCAGTTAAGGGAAATGGGGGGATGGAAAGTGCAAATAACAAAGGAAATTACCTACTACTACTGAAACAGCATTTCATTATAGTTGTTACTGCAAACACCAGTGGGCTAACCTTGCATCAGTGGGCTCTCTTCAGTAGTTATCAGTCAGCACTGTTACTGATGATAACTCAGTTTACAACTGATGTGCTTTAATCACAGCTCTCTTCCTTGAGCCTAAGATGTCTAGAGCTGTCGTGCACAATCGAAAACCAAGATCATTACTGTACTTGTGCATCTGCCTGGAGTATGGTACAAAACAAATCAAATATCATGAGGAGAGTGACTCTGCTGTGTTTCCAAATGCTGAATAAACCTAACGCTCACATTAGCTAATATGTTGTAAAGCAGAAGAGTAGATGATGAGCAACCTTAACAAAATAACTGGTGTAAACATAGCACTAAAAGCAAAAACAGCTAGACACATAATTTTATTGGCATTAAAACTGTGAAAGAACATTATAATTATTTCACCATCTACACCTGTCAACTATTCAGTGATATAAACCCATTGAAAGTAGTAATTGCAATGTTTTCTACAATAACTTTTAAAAGCAATTCAAATATCGAGCTTCCTTTTACCCTTGAGAATTAGAGCTCACGGGGCTCTCAGGCTGCTCACCAGCAAGAAAATTAAATCAGAGAGATTAACAGAGAAAGGACACGAAGAACATGCACTTATTGTGCAAAGCAAAATGGTATGGCATAGTATTTTCTTTCGGCACAACTGAATTTTTTTTAGGAAACATTCGAAGTCCAGAATTACTATATTAAAGTGAGATCTTTAGATACTACTGCATCAACAAACACATCAGAAGTTGTTTGGAAACAGCATTTGCACAACCTGCTAAAAAGGTAAGATGAGACGTTATAAGGAAAAGTACAATTTCTTGTTCCCCAAAGAGAGCTGCTGAAGCTACCTTCAATTTCAACATAAAAGGAGATGAAATAGTGACTCCCACTCATGTCAATACAGATTCTACTCCAAACTTCAATAAACTCAGATTTTCATCCCAAATTCTGACAGCGTTTTGCAGGGAAGAGTAATACAGACATGACGTTTTTGTTATTTAACCTTGTTTAACTGCACACCACCTCTGAAATGCATGGTCTTCCTGAAACCCCACTGCTCAGCTGGTGGCAAACAGTGCAGTCACATAGTTAGCTAAATCAGCAGATCTCACAAGGAAGTAATGATTCGCAGACACTAATCTTCTGTTAAATCATCAAGATGATCCAACTTATCCTAAGGTCACAGGATCACTAGGCCTCGTGCAAAAGATGGAATGGACTGCAAGAGATGGAAGGAGAATGCTGCTTTTCAGCAGCAAACCACTTACAACATTTTGCATTAAATATGAAACTATAGCCAAGTGCGATTGAGCTAATTCACTAGGCTGCATAAATCAAGAGCATTATGAAGACTGCCAAGTTAGATTAGCATGTGAATACAAGAACAGCATTAGCTTTGTTGTAACATCTTATCACAGGGACGTGAGAAAAACAAGGTTTGTAGGAAGAGGTACTGCATCTTTTATTATCTTGGCTAAGACAGTTGAATAAAGTGCTAAGTTTTTGGCAGCATAATTTCTTACAGGGTTTGAAAAAGGAAATGCAAACTCCAAGCTAAATGATAGAAAGAGGTAAACTAGACCACATAAAGGAAAAGGACAGGCTGGAACTTCAGAACAGAAAGTGTTAGCAGGGTCAAAGGTAAACGGTTATTAGTTCCTGTGGACCAGAAAAAGTAACAAGGAGTAAGTATCTACAGAAGAAAAAAGAAAAAGAAAATAGCAGAAAGCAGGAAAAAAAAAATAGCAGAAAGACGGAGTGAGAGGAAGACTGCAGTGGGTTACATAAGAAGAAATATTGGTACAGGTTAACTCGCAGCAACCCAACAATAGATCATATATTGTCTGCACCCAAAAACAGATGCAGGCTGCACTGTCCACTTTAGATACAGCTCGAAAATATTAGAGAAATATACTTCCAAGATCAAAAATATAATGTTAAGGATGCATAGATTAACAAAAAGAATAAACTTAAGGAGAAGTGACTGCTGACTTCACGATTGTCATTGCCTTGATGAATTGGCAGTGGAAGAGCTTTACACGGATCTGTGTTCTGCATGCCACAGAACTCATTGAAGTAACTGGGACAGCCAGAATCTAGACAGAAAATCATATAATGATGCAGAAGGTGGAAACACACTAATTAGTTAGAGAAGAAGCTTCCAGTCATCTACACTAACATAATCTGAAATAACCATTTCAGATTAAAATGTTATGAAGGAATGTTGAAAGTAGACATTACATAGGCTTGGTACACATTATTTAGGGTAAGAGATACCAAATAAACTCAAAATGGTGAGACTGAAAATTCTAGTCAAACATAATAGGACTAAACTTGAAAATCCAACAGGATTTGGAATTCCCTTCAATAAACAGACAAATTAACAAATTAATGCAGAGCAGGCAAAATTTCTTAAGGGAAAAGCGCAGGAAAGATAGAGTTGGCCAGCCTCAGTGACTTCGATAAATGTGCTCAGAAATTTGAGATCAAAGAAAATCTGTGCTTAGAACATAACAGGAAGAATGCATTCAGTCGGTTAAAGCCCAAAGAAAAAAGAAAGACAGCAAAAAAAAGTTAAAGGAACTCAATGGCTGAAGAAGAGTGAAGGAGACAGAAAATCTCAAAATGCTTTAGGGAAGCAAGAAAATACGAAGCATATCCATTCTCAAATGAAAGGAATAAAACCCACCTACTCAACTAACACAGAAGTTCAATCTTTCAGCTACTTTTGATTCATGTAATGATGTCTATGCAGGAGAAACAAAAAAAAAGGATGTTTGAACATTCACAAAACTAGCAGTTGTAGCTATCGTTCATCTAGTTATCCAAAGAAAAGAATTACAACAGGGAATAGAATACTTGTCTAGCAGAAATAATGATACCAGCAGGGATGTTCTAGTCCTTTTCTCGATACATCTAATTTCCTTCTATGGCCAGGTGACCCGCCTGGTGGATTCAGGAAAGGCTGTGGATGCAGTCTACCTAGACTTCAGTAAAGCCTTTGACACTGTCTCCCACAGCATTCTCCTGCAGAAGCTGGCAGCCCATGGCTTGGACAGGTGTACTCTTTGATGGGTAAAAAACTGGCTGGATGGCCGGGCCAGAGAGTGGTGGTGAGTGGAGTCGAATCCAGCAGGTGATCTGTTACAAGCGGTGTTCACCAGGGGTCAGTACTGGGGCTGGTACTCTTTAATATCTTTATTGATGATCTGGATGAGGGGATTGAGTGCACCCATAGTAAATTTGCAGATGACACCAAGTTGGGAGGAGGTGTTGATCTGCCTGAGGGCAGGAAGGCCCTACAGAAGGATATGGACAGGTGGGGTCGATGGGCTGAGGCTAACTGCGTGAGGTTCAACAAGACCAAGTGCTGGGTCCTGCTCTTTGGGCACAACAACTCCCAGCAACACTACAGGCTTGGGGCAGAGTGGCTGGAAAGCCATGCTGAGAAAAAGGACCTGGGGGTGCTAGTTGACAGCCAGCTGAACATGAGCCAGCAGTGTGCCCAGGTGGCCAAGAAGGCCAACGGCATCCTGGCAGAAATAGTGTGGCCAGCAAGAACAGGGAGGTCATTGTCCCCCTGTACTTGGCACCGGTGAGACCACACCTTGAGTGCTGTGTTCAGTTTTGGGCCTGTCACTGTAAAAAAGACGTTGAGGCCCTGGAGCGTGTCCAAAGAAGGGCAACAAAGTTGGTGAAGGGCCTGGAGCACAAGTGTTATGGGGAGCGGCTGAGGGACCTGGGGCTGTTCAGTCTGGAGAAGAGGAGGCTCAGGGGAGACCTCATTGCTCTCTACAGCTACCTGAGAGGAGGCTGCAGTGAGGTGGGGGTCGGCCTCTGCTCCCAGGTAACAGTGATAGGACAAGGAGTAATGGCCTCAAGCTGCACCAGGGGAGGTTCAAGTCGGATATTAGAAAAAACTTCTTCTCAGAGAGTGGTCAGGCATTGGAACAGGCTGCCCAGGGAGGTGATGGAGTCTCCTTCCCTGGAGGTGTTCAAGAAAAGTGTACATGTGGCACTGAGGGACATGGTTTAGTGGGCATGGTGGTTGTGGCCACTAGACAGTTGGATTAGATGATCTTAGAGGTCTTTTCCAACCTTAGTGATTCTATGATATACTAGTTATGTGATTTTTTTTTTCTGCTTTGTTAAACTTGGAAAGACAAAGAGGTCTTGTTCCTACAAGATTAGCTAACAAGTCCTCTAATGAAGTCTTATCTCAACCAGAGAATACATTTTCACCTTATCCAAAAAGTGTAAGTGGAAACTGAAAATTTTGAAGCCAATGGCTGTATTTACTTCTCTATCCTCTGACAGGGAGACAGCACAATTAACCAATAGAGCTAAACTAGAATTTGCAGAAACGTGCCAATAAAGCAGTTCTTAAATACTCTATTAAGTTTTATGTTATTTAAAAATCCTGTCCAGCAGGGACAGTGTGTTAATGACCGAGAAAAACAAACATTTATTGAAAACTTTATGTTTTATTCTGTTGAGTTTTAAATTCTGATTAAGTATAATGCTAGAATTATGTCTTAGAACTAATACTTCTATGCAGAATTCACTAAGTTCTTTTTTATTGAAAGCTAACACCCAACTCAAAAAATTATCTGCTAAAACCCAACATCTGTTTGCATTACAAAGCATTAAAAAAATCAAACACTTACCAAGGAACTGGGTAATTTTACTACCAACAGCTACTTCTAATTATATTCTTTCCCTGCATTTACTACTTAAACTAGACAGCACAAAATACTGCTCCGCTCCCTATAGCCTACACTCAAAGTCAACATCAGCAGTAACATTTGCAGTGTATCAGATACTAAGTTGCCCCATGCAATCCCTAAATGCTTAAAAATGATTAAAAATCATTGTCAAACTCACCATGGAGCCTAGGGATCTACCAATGTTTTTATCAGCAGTGACAGACATACACTGGCAAAGAAGTCATGGTTCAGTAGGTTTTATGGGCGTAATGGCTTTGGCATCTTCACCAATGAGGTGATGGCCAAGAATGTTTTGGCAACATATGGCAATAGGTAAGCAAAGATGGAAGACAGCCCTTGCAGAGGAACAGAAGATATAGTGAAGACAGACTTGCTAATTCCTCCAAATCTTAGAATCATAGAATTGTTTGAGTTGGAAGGGCCCTTTAAAGGCCATCTAGTCCAACTCCCCTACAGGGAACAGGGACACCTACAGCTGGATCAGGTTGCTCACAGCCCTGTCCAGCCTGACCTTGAAGGTCTCCAGGGACGGGGCATCCACCACCTCTCTGGGCAACCTGTGCCAGTGGTTACTGCTGTATTTATCTATGTGGCCCGGTAACATGAGCAAAAAGGACTACACAAGCCTACTTGCGAGGTGCACTTCAGACTAAATTAATGTGGATGACTGGCAAAATAAAACCCACAACAACAGTTAAGTATAAAATACTGCACTGTGTGTCACTGCCATAAGCAAGCTTATCTATAAAAGGAGTGGTTAAAGAAGGAGCCAATATGATAACACAGTGCTACACTTAGCTCAGTCTCTAATGGTTGGACATTAATGCATGGACTACAAATGGTACGTAGGAGGACTTGGAAGATATAGCTGGCAATCAACATTTTGACTTAATGGGCAAAATGGAAATCTGGTAATTAATATGACTCATAGTAATATAAAAGACCAAAGCATGTTTGGAAAAAAAAAAAAAAAATACTAATGACAGCAGAGTAAAAAAAAAAGTGTTTCAATTAGGCATACTTAAAATAAACACATAAACAGTTGGAAGAATCCCCCAAGAACTCTGTGCACACAGAAAAGGAGTTAGAGAAATCTCACAGTTCTCTAAATAAACAATATCAACCACACCAAGTGCAAAGTATCCTGCAAAAGAATAACGGGAATTGTACAATGAGACCACACACTGTTAGTGAAGACCCCACTGCTGATCTCGCAGCATGCAGGGAATGGAAATGAGGTCAACTTACTAAGCAAAAATACCACAGTAGAACGTTATGAAGGGCCAAAATGAGATGCAGTTGGCAAGAGACACATCAATCTCTGAAAGAAATAATTCTGTAAGTACATTACGAGCAAGAAGATGACAGAAAATATTAGTACAATGTGCAACACAGTGGAAAAAAACTAGAATCATAGAATGGTTTGGATTGTATGGAACCTTAAAGATCATCTAGTTCCACCCCCCCTGCCATGGGCACGGAATGCATAGAGGGATGCACAGACAAAGCTAATGCTTATAATGTCTTTTTGCATCCATCTTGACCAGAAATATGACACACTGAGGTGCTTAATAGAATAAATACCATCAACAAAAGGGTAACATCTCACCCTTGAATAAAGCAAGGAGTTGAATACTTAATTGTATTCAGATCAGATGGACTTGATGGACCACCCTCCTAAATGCCAGTTGTAAATCCACTTCAGAACTGTTAAAAGACAGATTTTGGAATCCATGGAACAGTGAAGACGGTCTGAGACAACCGCAAAAACATATGCTTTAGTTTTACGTATCACCTGAGTGGAAAGCACGTGTCACCTGAGTGTAAAGAGAGGGATAAGCACAGCTAGTGACTTACAGACCAAGCCAGCTTCAGGACACCTCTGTGGCCTACACTCAGTTATCTCATTCTTTTTTGAGATGCCCAAGGGTGTCCTAAGACATTCCTATGGGGTGATTCTGGGTGGATATGAGCCAGTACAGGGGACCTACACCCTTTAGAAGAAGCAGCTGGGTACTAGGCTACGTACCACTTATCTCAACTGGTACAAAAAGTCTATGGCTAAGTACCTTGCTTGCTCCCTCTGTTTTCAGGCTCTGGAGGGTATTTACAATGATTAAAGCACAAGATACGACACTATAAACAACTGCCTGGAAATGACTATGGATTTGATCAACAGCCAACACAGATATGTCAAGAACAGATCATGTCAAGTCAATCTACTTTCTTTCTAACAGCATAAAAAGCCTTGTGATAGAAAGAAACAGCACAAGTTGTTTATCTTTAACAATGTGTCTGTGTCACATGAAATTTTCTTAAGCGATCTAGGATATATAAATTAAAATGAAGTGGCTGCAGAACTACTCAGAAAACTTTTCTTTGTGAACTACCGTTTACTTACTATAAACTGGGAAACTTTTTTGCCGGGGCATGATAAAAAAAAATTGAAGAAATACGCAAATAATCTGAGAGGGAATGACTGCACATTAAAATCTGCAACTGAAATTCAGATTTCTCTTGACAGATTTTAGAATTACATTGAAAACAGTAGGGATAAGCAGGGTATTGCAATAGTTGTAAATGCAAAGTTACTAATTCTTGTAGAAATACTTAAGCAAATAAGTATGAAATTGAGAAAGTAGGTGGCCTTGCAATGCTTCTGTAGGAAAGGATTTGTGGCTTAGGAATACAAAGACTGATTATGAACCAAATATAAGTCAGCCTTGCTATACAATTGCAAAGAAGGTGAGCACCACACTGAAAGTTGAGAACAGGAGTCCTGTGTCCACATGGAAATCATAGAATCATAGAATCAGAGAATGGCTTGGGTTGGAAGGGAACTCAAAGATCATCTAGTTCCAACCCCCCTGCCGTGGACAGGGCTGCCAACCACTAGCTCACTAGATCAAACTGCCCAGGAACCCATCCAGCCTGGCCTTGAACCTGGCCTTGAAATCAGTCCTGCTCTGCTTGGTGGTACTTAACTCCTGAGCTGGAGTAAAACATTCAGTTTTGATTGTTGCAGTTCAGAACTGACATAAACTCCAGAGAAGAGACATGAGGCTGACCACAGGCTTTTAAGTTCCACAAGTTACAAAGAATGCAGTTATAAGGCTGCATCTCAAGAAAGGGAAACAGGAAGATTGGGCATGGCCTACTGCCTTCATGTTTGAAGGCTACTGCAATGTGAATACAGTAATCTCCATACTCTGTGCAGGTGCAGAACTGAACAACGAGCAATAGGGTTAGAATTATAGCAAGAAAGATTCAGATTAGACACTGAGGAGAAAACTTTCTAATAGTAAAATCAGTGAAGCATTTGACTTTCATTTGGGAAGGCTGTGAATTCTCTATTACTGGATAGACAAAAAACCTTTTAGACAATATCTATCAAAAAAATAGACATTGCCTTAATGTAGAGAAGACTGAATTATGCTTTCTGTGTACATTTACTGTTACAAGATATCAAAGATTCTGAAGAAGTTTAAAACTATGCTTTGTACATACCAATATTTTTTTGAAGTTTGTCACCAGTGCAAAATGGACAAAGCATTAAGAATGGAAATAGAACCTGTCAGTTCTCTTGTCAGTCTCCAGACTGTTTAATTTCTGGCTGACACATTCTTCAGAAACTCTGAAAAGATCTGCTTGCATTTATTCTACATAAGAATAAAATAAGATTCTCTTGCTCAATACTTTAGCTAATGATCTCGGATCCAATTATGTCAAGGAGTTCTCCATGGGTAAAGCTTTCCCTGCCAAATAATAGCGGCCAACTCTAAAACTTAATACATGTGAAAAATACTTTTAAATGAACTTGCATGTATGTCAAGTATGAAAATCATTGAGGGAGTTTCTCCATCTCCTATAGAATACTGCAGACTGTTCAAGTATGCCATTACCTATCTAAAAGTCATTTTTCTACTTATAAAACAAATACCATTCAAAGAGATTGTGATAAATGGAACCAAAGCAAAAGGATGCTGTAACAGTTGGCAAGTCTGTAATAGAGAATGAGTATGAATGTGCTTCAGTAAGAAAAGGAAAAGCAGCTGTAGCTGTCACAGAAAATCTGTAAGTTCTGTTAAACAGTGGCTGCATTTCTTCATAGGCTGCATTTCTGCTTTTCTGATGGCAGTGAATCTGCTACGCAACTTAAAGTTAAGTAAAGATACTACATTATTCAGCAGTGAGTAGTATGGGAATGGTACCATATGGCAACAATATCAGATAAAATCAGAGGTTTGATGGACTCTTGATAACCGCAAGGGAAGATCATGCACCTCTGCAAAAAGCACCATAATGGTCAATTACTAGGAAAGCTGTCAGAGGAAAGATTACTATATATGTTTAGCTTACGTGGCATGTAACTGAAAAAAGGGAATTTTTATTTCCCATAAATATTTCAGCCCATTTGATGTAAGTGTGGCTATTTCTCATGTATACGCATCAACCATTTTCTATTTATATCTGATAAAGTCTGCCAAAAAATCAATGCTAATTTTTAGTACACAAAGGACTTCCATGGGTCCGTTGCCTACTGCATAAAACACAGCACTTGATTATTATTAAGTTTGCTTCTCTTCACATCTAATTTGGTTCTGGTCAATTAAAAAGCTCAAATCCAAGAATTTTACTTCAAAATTTATTTATAGTTCATGTAATTTTGGGTGGACTTTCTGTAGCTTTGGAAGTGAACTGTCCATACTTAATATTCAAAATGATGACTTATTTTTATTTAATGAAAGGATATTTTCTTTCTTTCATGCAGCCTCGTTGTTGCTGTTGCTTAACTGTTGACCAAATAGATGTTTTTGCTGAGCTGTTCATAATTGTGACCACATCTTCTTTATAAATCTGATTTAGAAACTACCAATGGAAAAATCCACATCATTATTTCCAGCAGAAAAACAATGTATGCTTTCCTACACTAAACGCCCACTACCGCCATTAACCTTCAATGCCTACCTTAGAATGCCTCACTACAGAACACCTCAGCATTGGATTACCTCTGCATTTTTAGGTAAACCTCGTACTGTAAGAAAAATTGACACAAAAATGAAGAGCGTGAGAGTCCACAGGAAGCACCAGCAGATGTGACTGACAACTCGTATTTCCCTCAGAAGTGGTAGTAAAGCAGAGTTTGGAGATCCAAAAACAGGAACTATGTGGGGATAACATCAGTGGCACTACCAGGTCCCAAAATACCTGCCCCAACAAGAAAGCTGAGGTCAGAAAGAACCATCTGCGAAGTAACAACCTGGCTGTGTTATTAAAGTACAATAATACACTTCAGATTCTCTGACTTCAAAATGTCAGAGGCTAAGCATAAAATGAGGTAAACTAACAAAGGAAAACAAGAGCCCTAAGAAATTAAAGTGGGCTAGCCCACTACTGAGCAACTCATATGCTCTGTTTATAATGCACCTGGTTTGCTAGATCCAAACATTCACACACACACAGAACTCAGATTTCAAATTCTGGTTAAAAAAACCAAAACAAACAACAAGCAAACCAGGAAATAATGTAACAACATTGGGAAGCTCTCTCAGCACCCTTGGATGCAGGCTGCTGCTTCCCATGGACTTCTATGAGCCAAGTTCTAACAAGTTGATTTGGTTCTTATCTACTGCTGGAAGTTCTCCTTGAACGTCTTCACTAAGCTCAGAGGCCTGGGAGACCTTGCTGGTGAAAACAGAAGTAAAGAAGGCATTATGACAGACTCGTATATGTTCACAGTCACTAATTCATACATCCCATTCAGCAATGGTACCAATTTTTCCTTGTTCAGGCTGTTATTACTAATGTAGCAATAGCTGTTCAACTTGCTTTTGATATCCCTTTCAAGTTCCAACTCTACCAGAGCTTTGGCTTTCCTTATACCACCTTTATATGCTATGGTAATATTTCTAAATTCCTCCTTCACTCTGTTCCCACTTGCACCTCCACCTGCATTTTTGCATTGATCTGGGTCATGAGTTCCATGCTTAGCTAAGCCATCTCCTGATATATTTATTTGTTTTTTGGAGTATTGGCATGAAAACTTCTCCTTGGGGGATGCTCACCTGCCAGCTTTCTGGAGCCTCTCTGCCCTTCAGAAATGTCTCCCATGGGATGCCACTCACCAGCTTCCTTAGCAAGCTGAAGTCTGCTCACCTGAAGAGTCTGTACTGTGCTACTCTCCTTCTTCACTCACCGCAGGATCTTGAACTCCACTTTATGGTCACTACCACTAAGGCTAGCAAAGCCAATTAGTATTACAACTCCAGTCAGTTATTCCATGCTATGGAACAGCAGATCCACCTGTGCATCATCCCAGGCAGCCGACTCCATTATCAATATCAAGAAATATCTTGATACCGTCCAGAAAGTTCCCTTACCAGTGCTGAGTTGGTCTAACAGTCCCATCACCATGTCATCCATGCCACTGACCTCTCCTCTGATCCTGACCCACAAACCGTNCCTCTGATCCTGCCCCACAAACCGTCAAACAGACTGTAACCCTACCCAAAGAAGAGGTCCATCCATATATACTGCTTTACATAGAGGGCAACCAATCCTTGTCTTCCCTGCCTGTCTTTCCTGAAGAAAACCAAATTTTCATCAATGGTTTTATACACCTAAAAATGGAGAGAAAAACATGTGCAGAGAAAGGCACAGTATAATAATGAAGATGAGAAGAAAAAAAGGGAGGGTAGAGAATAAATACTAAAAGAGTTGGTAATTACCAAGTTTAATACAAAATGTTGATTTGAGGGCTTGAGGACACAGATGGTAGGGAAAGAAGTAATGCAGTTGGAAGCTACAGAATATTAAAAAAAAAAAAAAAAAAAACAGTAAAAAAATACCAANNNAAAAAAACAGTCAGAACTTGCCAAAAACAGACACGAAAGGATAGCAACTGTTTCTTTGCCTGAAGATAAGGAACACTTAGAGGCCCATCCCAAACACAAGAATACATGCACACATTTGCTCACAGAACTGTGACTTTGAAGAAAAATCTACCCTTCAGACTCCATGCATTTAAACCCAAGAACAACGAAAGAGATTCTGAGTTTAAAGCAGGGATATGGGAGTATAAAAAAATTGCTTCTGAGAAGATGCAGTTATCATGGCCCTTTTGCTGTTGTGGCTACAAAACACTAAGAATGTGGGAACACAAAGAATGAGGAGTCAGAAACATCCAACACAGAGGACTACGGCAAACATTAGTCCTCAGATCTGACTTCAGAGTTGCTCCCAGATCCACAACCTCAGCCACCCCAACTTCATGGCTTAGGTGGGTGACACAGAAAAACACTTGCTTACACTGCACCTCTCAACTCATCGCAATTCTGATGCCATACAGCTTGACTGCTGATGCTCACTCTGCATAATGTCCCTTCCACAGATCGCACCTTTTAGCAGCAGAGCATAACCTGACCCAGAATACGGCTAAATTTTACATACCCCTGATCATCAAGGTTATCAATCCTTCTAAGTAAAACTCTGTCATTCCCAGCTGACCATCAACATAGCACGGACGGTTAGTCCTTAAATGCAAAATGAAAAGATAGATTCTGAAGACAGATGGTGAAAGTAATTCTGACTATTACCTCAATGCTTTGAAAAACAAGCGGACTAAAAGTAAAATATCTAGAGATGAAAAAGCAAATATCTACCACCATAGGAATAATTGCTTCAGACCACAAGAGGAGAGAAGGAAGAAGAGTCTTTTAAAGAAAGAAATAAAGACATTTTCCATCTTCACTAAAGCAGGAAATATGCTGAGTAAGACTGAAGAATTGCAAACATATGTTTTTGAAATGAAATGTGACTTGTTAATCTAGATCTTGTCTAAATCAAGAAGACAAGTGGGATAGCTATATTCATTCCAATACACTGTATTGTCAAAAACAACAATAGAATTCAATCTGGTTGGGCTGAGATGCAAGAAATTAAATGAACAATTTAAGGAAAATAATGAATCTGGCAAAATGAAAAGACAAAGCAACTTTTAAAATGAAGCAAAAAAATAAGTAAAATATCAGGAAAAATAGAATATGTAGTCAACAGTACCTTCTAACAGCATTCAAATTATTATATACATCATACAATTACCGATCCCAAGCACGTCAGAACATGTAACAAACAACAAGCATTTATAAAGGCAGAAGAGGTATGTAAGCCTGGAAAAAAAAATTAAAACCATGCTTAGGTTGTGATCAAGGCAAGTATGAAACTTGTATCAAAAAGGAAGTTTGGAGAAAGCAAAAAACTATTAAACTACCCAACAATACTTATATGTTGGGGAAGACACAGAAAAAGCAATATAAAAGCCAGGCTCTGCTTATCTAGGTTTTGATAAAAATGAAAGATGTATGCCTTTGGCCCAGAGAAACAGAAGGTGAGGGGATGTTACATGTAAACATCTAAAATTAGCCCGTCACTTTCATGAGTGTTATACATGAACATGTTGCATCCTATCCCTTG
>VXAV01007323.1:31385-44823 GCA_013399715.1 Alectura lathami | reverse complement strand
AAGAAAAAAAAAAAAAAAAAAAAAAAAAAGCTGTATGTTCTTTTGACAAGAGCTAAAGCTAGAGAAAATCTGAGCTGACATCATCTGCAGACAAAGAATAGTAATACTCTGAAATAATTGGGAAAAAGCCTCAAATACTTTTTCCCCTTTCCTTTAAGCAAGGCAAATCTCCTGAATAGAGGCATTGAGAATTAGGAAGGGAGAGAGGCAGGAAGGGAGTGAAGGAAGAACAGAGAGGAAGGAATGGGGGGAAGACAGAGAAAGAAAGGGTAAAAAAGGGGGACAGTGATTGCAGCAGAAGCACGGATGAATCACTTCTGCTTGCTTTCTTTCCACTGCACCTCCGTCCACCACCCTGCTATCAGTCCCTGGCTATCTTCAGACTCACAGCTGGGAAGAACGTTCTGTTCTCCATTCAACTCCAGTGCAGCGCTACAGCGACAACACTGGAGGCACTGCAGAACAACTCTTAGCATTTCATAGCACTTTGCAAGGAAGGAACAGCTGAAACACTGTACATTGCAGTAATGTAATGCACTCCTAATAGCCACAAAATTTGAAGCATGCCAGTCCCTCGTGTCTGTATATGTTACCATTTATGTCCACATATTAGTTATATTCTTATAACACAGCTCTAAACACAAAGTCTTTTAAAAAGGCATTTGTGTAAGTACTTCCCCACTGGAGAGCAGTTGTTTTATTAATTCTTTTGTTGTTGTTGTTTTTGTTTTTAAGTACTAGTAATTATATAAAATGTAAACAGAGCTGGTACTGCACACAAAAGTTCACCTTTTTTAGCATTAAAAGCTATGCGCTGTACTTTATAAAATTTGGAGGGAAGGAGAGGGAACAAATGCTTCACTAGTTCAAATCTTGAGAACAAACAGAAGTCCAGGCCTCTCACACACCAGAAAGACTTGAGGGAAAAGACAGTGCAGAAAAAGCCATGGCTCTTGGATTTTAAGCTTCCAGCTGGCATGGTACCACTGCCGCATCCTAACTAGTTGTTCTAAGCTGAAATTCGTATCAGACAACAGCAATTGCTAACACTGCTGTACGGCTTGTTTGTGAAGGTGAGACATGCTTAAAGTGTGAAAAGGGCTTGTAGAAACGGAAGAGGAACTTCCACAACATGAAACAGAAAACACCATCACACACTTCTGAAATACAGTGACCAAGCCTACAGAAAACAAACAAACAAACACAAGAATCAAAAATGAAAAACTTCTTGTTTACGTGTCGATACTCAGGAGGACTACTGCAAACAAGTAAGCAAGCATTCCATTATTAGAATCATAGAGTAATAGAATGGCCCAAGTTGGGAGGAACCTTTAAAGGCCATCCAGCCCAACTCCCCTACAGTGAACAGGGACAGCTACAGCTGGATCAGGTTGCTAAAGAGTCTGTCCCCTTCTTTCTTGTAGACGCCCTTTAGATACCAAAAGGCCGCTCTCAGGTCTCCCTGGAGTCTTCTCTTCTCCAGGCTGAACAGCCCCAACTCTCTCAGCCTGTCCTCACAGGGGAGGTACTCCAGCCCTCTGATCATCTTCGTGGCCCTCCTCTGGATGTGCTCCAGCAGGTCCATGTCCCTCCTGGACTGAGGACTCCCCATCTGGACGCAGCACTCCAGGTGGGGTCTCACCAGCGCAGAGCAGAGGGGCAGGATCACCTCCCTTGCCCTGCTGGCCACACTTCTTCGGATGCAGCCCAGGATGCGGCTGGCTTTCCGAGCTGCGAGGGCACACTGCTGGCTCATGGCCACCAGTACCCCCAAGTCCCTTTTGGCAGGGCTCTGCTCAATCTTTGCATCTCCCAGCTTGTATTGATAGTGGGGTTGCCACGACCCAGGTGCAAGACCTTGCATTTTGCTTTGTTGAAGCTCATGAGGTCAGCCTGAGCCCAGTGCTCCAGCCTGTCTAGGTCTCTCTGGATGGCATCCCATCCCTCAGCTCCATCAGAACAGACAGACAGCAATGCAGTTGCAGCTGGACCACACTAGGGAGCCTAAAATAATATTTCTGTAGCTAACAGAAATAGGAATTTAAAATTAAAATCCTTCAGATTTCGTTTCATGTAAAGTGAAACTGATGTTTGCTGTTAACATATGACTGTGAAATGTGCAGACACATCGATGAAGCTGTGTTTGAAGAAAAGAAAAGAAAAGAAAAGAAAAGAAAAGAAAAGAAAAGAAAAGAAAAGAAAAGAAAAGAAAAGAAAAGAAAAGAAAAGAAAAGAAAAGAAAAGAAAAGAAAAGAAAAGAAAAGAAAAGAAAAGAAAAGAAAAGAAAAGAAAAGAAAAGAAAAGAAAAGAAAAGAAAAGAAAAGAAAAGAAAAGAAAAGAAAAGAAAAGAAAAGAAAAGAAAAGAAAAGAAAAGAAAAGAAAAGAAAAGAAAAGAAAAGAAAAGAAAAGAAAAGAAAAGAAAAGAAAAGAAAAGAAAAGAAAAGAAAAGAAAAGAAAAGAAAAGAAAAGAAAAGAAAAGAAAAGAAAAGAAAAGAAAAGAAAAGAAAAGAAAAGAAAAGAAAAGAAAAGAAAAGAAAAGAAAAGAAAAGAAAAGAAAAGAAAAGAAAAGAAAAGAAAAGAAAAGAAAAGAAAAGAAAAGAAAAGAAAAGAAAAGAAAAGAAAAGAAAAGAAAAGAAAAGAAAAGAAAAGAAAAGAAAAGAAAAGAAAAGAAAAGAAAAGAAAAGAAAAGAAAAGAAAAGAAAAGAAAAGAAAAGAAAAGAAAAGAAAAGAAAAGAAAAGAAAAGAAAAGAAAAGAAAAGAAAAGAAAAGAAAAGAAAAGAAAAGAAAAGAAAAGAAAAGAAAAGAAAAGAAAAGAAAAGAAAAGAAAAGAAAAGAAAAGAAAAGAAAAGAAAAGGCATTAACTGGCAGCATAAGCACAGAAGGGCCAGCTGAGGTAGGTAACCTCTCTAAACTGCCGTGCTCTCCAGCACAGCTCTGGAATCAGAGCCCCAGAACTTTACTGAAAAGGCAGCTTGCATGCTTTGGAGTTTCTTCTTGATCTAGTCTGTAAGACACCTATATTAAAACTACCCTATGAAGCTGTGCAAATAAAGCACATAGTGTAGTGGTACACTATGCACATTCACCAATAAAACCAAAGACAAAACATCAGGGAGAAGTGTGGCAGAACACGACCTTCAATTACTGCACACACAGGGTGCCAATTTAACGGCTTTTTTAATACGCTACAGTGCAGAAGACATGTTACATTTCACCCTCTCCCTCAAGCATTCTCCTCTGAACTGAGTGCTTCTGTCATAACCCTAAAACAATTTCAGTGTAGAACTCAAACATGGACAGGAACATAATAATAAATATTTGAACGCTAGTGAGTTTCCTGATGATAGAGAATTGAAAAGGACAGATAAAAGGTTGCAGCACTGGCAGAAAAAGGCAGCTGAAGTAAGAAATGGTAACCATTGAGCTACTACTACTCTGTAATTCCATGGACAGATGTAAAGCAAACCTGGAAGCAAATCATACTCATAGGACTAATTTCTGCAGTTTGATTTCCTATAAAGAAAATGCTGTAAAATCCAATGGCAAATATCATCTTAACGTACTGATGAAGTCAAGAAAGCAAATAGGAACATGTTATACTGCTACAAAGAAAGAAATGTGAAAGTAAAGCTTCACTTCTCTCTTTTAACATAAACCTAATACACAGTAAAATGACACTCTCAATACAAAGACTAAAACAAATATCAATTGTCAGAATGGGAGCTATCAGGTTTCTCTCCTTGTCTTCTACGAGTGTAAGACTTTTTTATATTATTCATAACTCTTTCTTCCCTGCAGAACTCAAGCTGATGTGCTTGGGAGTTAGAGTATTTTGGGTATAACAATGTTGTTATTGTTGCTTGACTGACAGGAACAGATATTAAGCTACATGAAAGCAAAGAGGTTTTGAAATGTAATTTGGTGCATAACTTCCCCTATATTACTTGTTTTAAATAGAGCAGAGCAAATCACTACCTGACACCAATCTGTGCATATTTCCCATGCAAGGTGAAAGGGAACCTTTGCAAGGTGACATAATCAACCTGGAAGTGCCAGCGTCAACTTAAATTGAGTAGGCGGAGACAAACACAGAACATGAGCTGACCTTGACATGGCACAATGCTATAATGTTACTGTGAAACAATACAGGCATTGTCTCAAGATACATTTATCATTTAGGGATTCACTGATTTAGAAACAGATAAAAAGAGATTAAGGTGTGTTTTAGAATCTTTTGATTTCTAAGTCGTGTTCTTCTGTTTAGTAGAGTGGCTTACTATAAGCCTGAAATAACTCACAGGCTGTTCTGCAATAGTACATGGCCTCAGTATTTCACAGAATCATAGACTGGTTTGGGTTGGAAGGGACCTTAAAGATCACCTAGTTCCAATCCCCTGCCATGGGCAGGAACATCTCCCCCTAGATCAGCTTGCTAAATCCCCATCCAGCCTGGCCAGGGATGAGGCATTTTCCAAACAACAGTTAAGTTTAGAGTTCTGCATCTAAATAACTACCTTGACTATCTATAAATAGTAGACTGATTCAGAAAAGAAAGATTAGAGAATGTTAAATTTTATAATAAAACAAGTAAAGCTAAGACAAGGTAGAAGTTTTGCCAGGGCCACTTCTATTGTCTGAAATGCTCTTCATGTATGTGTTTGGCCAGCTGTGACACTACAGATGAATACACAGGTCTGAGGAAGCTTTGAGATCCTTTGTGGTTATTTTGCAGGAGGAAATTCCCACCTTGTGTGAAAGGGCAGGGCAAGTACAAACTGTAAGAAGCTCAGAAGAACCCAGTACTACCAGCAGAAAAAATAAAGGACAGGGAGATAAATCCTCAAAGACCAGAATTAGTTAAGCACATACAGACCTTGGGAAGACACATTTTTTCAGAGCCATCAGGAAAGAATATTTTGTGTAGCTAACTACGGATGAGCAAAATCTCTTAAACTTTCTGCTACTGTTCAGATGGGGCAGTACTTCTCTTCCTGACAGCATAACAAACGGGCCATTTGCCTTCATTTTACCCATGCCCCAGAGTTAACAGTGGGAATTTGACTCACTGGAAACTAATGTAGACAAGATATTGCCAGCTGCCATTTCTTTTCAGCAATTTGCCACACAGACCTGTTACCATTCTTGCACAACATTCACAGTTTAATTAACAGTTGAAGATGCTGATGGAACAAAACAATCTAGACACACACAGAAACTTCCTCCTTTGAAGATCAGTGTTTGCTGACAGGTGGTCAGAAAGGTTTCTGCTATTCCTAATTATCAGATTGATGTATTAATAATACAAGTAGATATTTCTCTGATGAAAACTCCACTGTTCTTCAGCTGTAGAGTGTTCTAATTAGAGCTGAACAGAAAAATTCTTTGCTGGGATTTGTGAGAATTGAAATCTTTTGTGCAAAGGCTTTGCCTTCCACATAGTTACTATACCTACATGTTTTATTATTGACAGCTCAGCCATCTAGGTCTCACAGGGGATCAACCAACAGGCTCCTGTACCAGCTGAACTTTAAAGTTTCAGCTCCTTGGGACGATTTAGGCTGACAAAGGGCTGAAAATCTGGATGTCCAAATTGCAAGCATGAAGTTTCTAGTATCCAATGATGCAAAATTTTGGAGCAGCCCTCTAAACAGACAAGTCTGCTCATGGCTTCTTCTGCGAATAATGTGCACATATTACTTCATTCTGAACCGAAATGAAAACAAATAAAATCCTTTATGAAACATTACTACCATGACTGCCAACTTGTTCCAATTTCTCTCACAGGCATTTTGAATAAAGAGAATAACACACAGACCTCATTGCTACTGAAATAAAATTTAAATTAATATACAAGCTGAAATCAATTTCTAGTGTGAATAACTGATGATGTAATTTATCTCACCCTAAAGGAAAAAAATAAATAAATAAAAGAAAGAGAGACCCTGCACTTTCACTCTGTCTAAGATCTAGACGGAGTAGAAACAATACTGCCAACATGAGCAGAGTTGTTCTTAATTTCTTCCATTCTGACACATCTTTCTTAAAGCTCTCTGCTCCTTGTAGCCATAAACGGCTCTCATGAATCTTCTGTAAAACTTGAAAGCAAAAGAAAAAAAACAGAAAAACCTTCATGTGAAGCTTCTGATTTGGCCCTAAACTTTTTTTGAACATATTAGACTAACCAAGGCTAATAGAGAAGTTATTTATTTATAACTAAAACTCACACATANAATTTTAATTTGCCTTGAGAAAAACATTCTTCTTGGGGAAAAAAAAAAAAAAAAAAAAAAAAAAGAGAAAACCTCAGCTCCTTTAACTAATGGTTTCTAAAAATGCTTATTCAAACTGACATATGCATGACAAGTTTCGGCTCAGTATGGTTGAAGGAGGAGGAGTTACACCACCCAGAAAAATGGTGTTTATGACAGAAATGACAAAGGCTCATTCATCATAGGGCTTTTCTGTGTGGAACAGTAATAAAGCCTAAATGAGACTGCACTTCATTAGTGATTTATTTCAAAGATCACTATATATACACAAATAGCATAACTCTATTACGTTTTTATAGTTCCATTCATTACAGTGCCTCACATACTACATCCACATGACAACACAGAAATGCAGCTCTCTCTGGGGAAGACAGCAGCCACCAAGTGCAGAGCAGCACACTGAGAGGAAACACACCAGAGCCAGAAGAGCAGCAGCAGCAATGTTCACAAGAAAAGGACAATACACAACAATGAAACGGAACCCTCACAGATGGACAGCTAAGTCGAAGAATATTTTTGCTCCATTTTTACTTGACTGATGCCCTATTCGATTGAGTAGAAATAAAGGAGGAAGACCAAAAGCCCCTGTCTTGTCCAGTAACAGTGCCTAACATCAGACACAGACTCTCCGCAGAACTTCCTGGCTGGTATTCACTCTTGTCTTCACTTGATCCTCGAGCACCACACTGGTGTTTCCCACTTACCACAGGAAGGGAAAGCACAGCAGCGCAATGGCTTTCATCAGTCCATATCTGGAAAGCTGCTCTTCAGGCACAGCAAAGGACACACTCTCAGATGCAGTTCTCTGTTATGGCCTCTGCAAACTTGGGGCAGATCACAGCTACCTTACTCCCCACCAGACAGCAGCCCACAAAATATCACACTTCAGAGGTCAAACATCTCCAGTGGAGATGAATGAAGACCTCTGCCTTCCAAATGCATTTTAGAACATGGCATTCTGTGCAAACCCACAGACCACTGTGAGAAGAACAGATAGAATTATGCCTGTAAATATCCTATGACAACTGTTTTTTTTTGACCAGTTCTCCTGGGAAGTAATAGTGTTCAATAGTGTAGTAGTGGACCTATGAAATAACACCTTTATGCATGCATTATGTCAACATTTTCTGAAACACTGATTAAAAAGAAATGTGTTGCTTTTAACTGGTGAGTTATGATTAAGTTTAAATTCTCTTGATTTTCTTGCCAAAATCCATACTGTAAGAAGCACAGTAAGAAGGGGAACAGTCTGACAGTTCTAGAGCCTCTATGTTTTAATAAATTTTAAAGAAAGAAACTTTTAAGCAAGGCTGTTGTACTTGCAGTGCAATGTATGAATACCACGGTCTATAACAGTTGGTGAGAAAATATGATTTAACATATATATATACACATATATATATGTTCTAAACTGTCAGTAAAATGTTCGCTGGGCACAAAATTAAAATCTGCTTCACAGCAGAGAAAAATGTTCCCCTAGAATTTGTTACTACTGGTTTTGACTGCCCTGTGGGAGCTTAAGAATAGAGACATTTGTACTGGTTCTTCTATGGCTCTGCTTTTAAATATTCTCTTTCAAAAATTTTGTTATCAAAGTGCATTATTTTAGTCCATAACATACAGTAACTAATTTAGTAAGAGGCTGAGTACATGTACAATTCGATACAATTTTCCTTTCTCTTTTTACACCATATTGCAGTGCTTCCTCCTGTGTTACTGTGGTAGAAATTACTCAGTAAGAGCTTAAGAAATGAGTCCATGGTATTTACCATACTGATTTAAGATCCAGGTTTTAATCAGTCACTTAAAAGACCTACATCCTCTAGGTAATAAATAAAAAGTTAGATACTGACCATCTGCAAAAAATTCAATGCCCTAACTGGGTAAGTTGCTTAGGAATGGGTCTGAATAAAGCCCCAGCTGAGATCAGTAACTGTTTACCTCTGGAAGTCAGACAAGTATGTAAATGAAATTGGCGTTGGCCCTCTGCACTATATTTTAACTGCTAGATATGCTAGAAAGATTTCTTCTTGCTCTAAGAAGCCTGCAATCTAAATAACAAATTAATGAAACATTGTAGGAAACAACACAAAGTTGTGCTTTTACTTCTGTGTTTTCACTCCTCAAATTCTCCTTGACAACTGATGAATAACTAGTCTGAGCCTACAGCTGTGAACTTGGAACGAGAAGTTCCTTACCAAAGGTATGAATGACTCTAGTGCCCTGGAACTGAGGACACATACACACAGGCATGTATAGACGTGGAGGAGGAGAAGAAAACAAGAAAACTATTATTGACCCAGGCATTGCTGCTGCAATGGAAGACCAGAGATGAGAAGAGACACGACATAATAAAGCCATCAAGACAAGAAATTTGTCTTCAGCACCATAGGTAACATAGCTATTAAGAGATCTGACGAGCACAGAAGACCTGCAGAAGCTGGTCAATGCTGAGGTAGACTTTACATTCATCCTACACCTAACTGCTTTACCTAATGAAGTATAGAAATTTCCTTCTTTTCTAGAACAATTCCTAATCAATCAAGTCAGCACATGGAAACACACTGTAAAAAAAGTCTCAATGGGCACTAAAAGAAATATTGCATGTTTCTACTTACCTGCCTGTCTACTTCTGGAAGCAAAAGCAGGAGGTATTGTTGAAAGTGCTGAGGTAAAGAAGCAAAGGTGTGTTTATTTATTAAAGCTCTCAGGTTGGTGTTCACTAGAATAGATCCTGGTGTTTCTATGTCAATATCCTCAGCTTTGGTCCATTTCAAATGTCCTGGAGTGAATAAACAAGAAATAACTTTAAACATAAGTAAAGGAAGAGAATAAAAACAATTCCTTTTTTGAAGCTTTTAGCTTTCATTGTATAATACAGTAAGCTCCTGAGAACAGTACTGAGAAGGGTAACAGCCCTTTCTTTGTTGTCTAACAGCTTCTTTTATATTCCCTGTATTTGTTTCTTGAGCTCTTGAAGGATCCATGTTCCAGTCAACATCACAACAGATGCACTCTTACTTTCAGCTCAAGAGATCAACTCAACTCAGTAGAAGCAAATTTTCCTGTCATGTCATCAACATAATTCTGAGCATCTATTTCCAAGCAAAAGGCTGCTTCACGAGGCTGATGTCAATCAATCACTATGGAAGGAGATTTTCTTGGGCCTGTGCTCTGCATCTGTAAGTGCACTATGGCTTGCCTAACTCTGCAGCACCTGCTAAAAACTAGCTGTGTGATAGACAGTGATCACAGAGATTAGAATATTTACAGTGTTGATTTAGCATTTGAAAATATGCATTTCTTAGAATTTTTGTAAGAACTTTTGGTCTAAAATGATCAACACAGAGAAGACAAAAACAGGAATTATCAGAGGTCTATAAAACAGAGTCTGTGAGGAAAAATAATATAAAGACTACACAAGGGGAAGGGGAAAATATATAAAGCACTAAGCACAAGTGTAAAGAGAAATGTCTTTTTACTGTACACAGTGAGCAAAGGTGATCTTAAAAAAAAAAAAAAAAAAAAAGCAAGCTAAAAGCAAGCTTAATCTCATGCACAGTAAGAAATATTACTGTTAAGGTACTGAGAAAAAGCTTTCAACCACCTAGGACAAGGAGACACTAGATTAGATCCACAGGGAGGCATAACAATCTCCATCATTGGAAAACTTTTAAGAATATGCAGAGAAATATCTGTCAGGAATGACTGTGTCAGAATGTGACTGATGAACAATTTAGATGACCACTGGAGGTCCCATCTGCCCTTGTTTTGCTTTTATTTCAGTGATAATACTATAAGATAAAGCCCCTTAAAAAGCAACTAACTATGGCTGCCTGCATCAGCAGATATACATACTGCTGCAACCCTTTGTGCCTTCCAGTCTTAATGTACACAATGTATGATACACAATACAGAAATGGAAGAAGTGAGGAGCACAGGTGGCCAGAACAACTCAAAAGCTTCCAACTCTTCACAGAAAACTCCTCCAGGTTTCGGCCTGTTGCATTTATAAATATTTCAGAGATGTGCAAGAGGAATCTTAAGTTATATATAAACTCATGAAGAATCTCTAAAAAAAGCAGTTTTAGAGATTATTCTACTGGTATGAACAATGATGGTATTCGATATTCACATAGGACCTTGCAGCAAGAATTACAAGTGGTATGTTAAGAAGAATAAATGTATTATATAAATATGGGTATTTGGGCATACCGTTTATTAGGAAATTTTCAAATGGTACAAACTGCTGAACAGTAACGTTAATGAAAACAATGCAATTATGCTTTAGATATCTTGGAGGCCTATAGTGATTTACCCTGAAAGGTTGTAACATCACCCACAAAGTGCAGAAATGAAAGAAACCGCAATAGATTTGCAAATTCTGCAAGCTCCCATTCCGTCACAGCCTCCCACAAACATTCCTGCAATTTCCTTTGACTTTTCAGCAAACAATCGTAACTGAATGAGACAAAGATTACTTTGCATTCAGCACAAGATATCCTTTCCCAATACATATTTCCAACATACTGTATTTCAGTACAGCAAAATCTCCATTATGAACAAATGAATGCCCGGTTATAAAGGACAATTGTGTGGAAGAAGTGCTCATTTTCATGAATGCATCACAGTAAACTATCCTCACCATCTGTTCCACCCACTAAATATAAATGCAAAAAGAACACAGTCCCCAAGTGTAACACAACGAGTATGATGTATCCGAATTTAATGTCTGTATTATAGTCCTTTCTTTAATCAATACCGTATACACATCTCCATCTTTAAGTAACTGCAAATTGAGTAACATTTTCCCCAGCTAATGCTTCATATTCCATGGAAAGCCATACACATACAGATGGTCCAAACCACAACGAAATACGTTATTGCAAAGTCTCACATTGATAGATACTTTAGTAGTGTGAAGAGACCGAGACAGTACCAGCAACTCAGGCCTAATTCTGTGTGCCTGATTCTTCTGAGAATCTTCTGATTTGTTTGACCTGCTGCCACTTACAGGTTACTATGGTTGCTTTATCATCTTGTGGAAGAAAAGTGCATAGTATTCCTAGGATAACAGGCTACTAGCTCACTGTGGGTGGTAAAAAAAAAAAAAAAAAAAAAGAGGATTTAGGACTTTAACTGCAGTTCTTGAGCTTGTACTCAGATTTATGGAAATATTTGGGAGTAGCATGGAAAGTAACAGCTCTGTGGAATTTCCCATACACCTGTACTGCATAGCTGTGACTCTAAGAGGAGTTTATGACAGAGCATATGTCAGTGCAAGCACAAATACAGGCTGGGTGGAGAATGGCAGGAGAGCAGCTCTGAGGAGAAGGATTTGGGGGTGTCAGTTGAAGAAAAACTCAACATGAGCTGACAATGTGCCCTTGCAGCCCAGAAGACCAACTGCATCCTGGGCTGCATCAAGAGAAGAGTGACCAGCTGGGCGAGGGAGGTCATCCTGCCCCTCTACTCTGCTCTCGGGAGACCACACCTGGAGTACTGTGTCCAGTTCCGGGGCCCCCAACACAAGAAGGACATCGAGATGTTGGGGGGGTCCAGAGGAGGGCCACGAAGATGATCAGAGGGCTGGAGCACCTCTCCTATGAAGGCAGGCTGAGAGAGTTGGGGTTGTTCAGCCTGGAAAAGAGAAGGCTCTGGGGGGACCTGATAGCGGCTTTCCAGTGCCTGAAGGGGGCCTGCAGGAGAGTGGTGGAGGGACTCTTTAGAAGGGTGTGCAGTGATAGGACAAGGGGTAATGGCCATAAAGTGGAAGAGGGGAGATTTAGACTAGATATTAGGAAGGAATTCTTTCCTGTGAGGGTGGTGAGACACCCGAACAGGTTGCCCAGAGAGGCTGTGGATGCCCCCTCCCTGGAACTGTTCAAGGCCAGGCTGGATGGGGCTCTGAGCAACCTGGCCTGGTGGGAGGTGTCCCTGCCCATGGCAGGGGGTTGGAACTAGATGATCTTTAAGGTCCCTTCCAACCCAAGCCATTCTATGATTCTGTGATTCTATGATACATATTGTTTTACTACGGAGAAAGACACTTTGAATCCTTATGCAGCTGCTGCCATAGTTTAGGGGGACCACTGGCTAGTTCAGAAGTAGAACCTGGAGGATGAGAGAGAAATGCAAGCTTGTAGCCTTCGAAAAGAATAGTCTCCAACACAGAGAATTACCTATGAAAAGGGTGCAAAAACATGTTTCTACATCAAAGTATGAACATCAAAATAGGAAAAGAATAGAAATCACAGAAACCCTTAAACCTTAGACAAAGCCTTCTGCATTCCAAGGATGGTGCCCCAAAAGGCATGAAAATTTATTCTTAAATCTACAAAAACATCTAATGATTTTATCCTACATTTTGTACCAGAGACCATTTTGATGAAGTATCTAGGGTTAGGGAAGAACGGATACATCAAATTATGTATCTCAGTCTTACATCTAGAGAGAAGTTACAAGAAACAATCTAAAATTGAACACATCATTACACTTCAGAAATTGTAACACTGAAGGAGTAGTTTCAGTTTTGAATAACGCCATCTGATCAACATAGACATCACCTATCCATCTGGGACTGATAAATATTCTGCAGGAAGATTACATATGAAATCAAAATACAACTTCCTGGCAGGCTGTGATACAACAAGGTTTGCATGAAACAGCTCAACTGGTAACAGTGCATTTAACAAGCAATGTATAAATCTGAGGAAGTAAACTATCTTCAAGGTATTTTACATCATAGTTATAGATAAAAATAGAACTAGATCAGGTCATTAATACAGAAAAACAATCTTATCACCATAAAATCAGACATTAAATAATTTTACGATTATCCAGCCACTATGAAAAGCTTGTTTGCAAACTTTCCCAATGAGGTCACATTGCAAAATACTTCTCTAAATGATTCAGCAGTCTGCTGAATGCAAAGATCCTTTGTAAAGATAAAGAAACAGTTATCTAATTATGCTACTTTACTTTAGATGAGACAAGAGTCTTAGTGAATAGTACTTTTTCTGCTCCTTAGGGAAAACTTCCAATTATATTTCATGCAGTGCAGAAAAACATGCCCATCACATGGAGCTATTGAGAATTTACTCTTTGCATCTCTTCAGAGAAAATACTTCATTAATTACAGATCAGCATCCATGAATCTTTCTAAAAAA
>VXAV01007323.1:6358-24490 GCA_013399715.1 Alectura lathami | reverse complement strand
AAAAAAAAAAAAAAAAAAAACCAAAACCAGAAAGCATCACAAACCACGAAGAGTAAACATATTCTTATTATTGGGATGTCACCGCTTCTTATAGTAAACATACACTGAAAGTAGTTACAAGCATGCAAATGTATAATTAAAACAATAATAACAATCCCTCATGGAAACTGCTACAAAATACAAAGTGCCATTTGCAAAGCATGGAACACATTAATGCACTTCCAGGCAGACTTGCACACCAAACTTAACAGCACTGGGACTACGTGTACACAACTGATCCTTCGGAGAGATGAGAGCAGTGGCAGAGTAACCGCAAGTCTGGAGACCTGGCATTTATTTTCAAATTCTCCTAGTCACTTATAGAATAAATGTCTATTCTTGTCCAACGTTATACTCCTACCTTGTGACACTATCTATTTTTTGGAATATAAATCATTCATTTATACAAAATGCCCTGTATGCGATCTTTGTAGGTCCCAGAAGTGGTCAAGGTCTTTATGTATATTTATAGTACACATTAACAGCTGAACATTTTTCTATGTGTTAACCAACATCAAAACAAAGCTCTTGGATATTTGTGGTGCAGAGAGAATGTGTGCATTTCTGTGCATGTCTGTACTTCTGCAAGCCAGCACTATCTTCTACAAGGGCACGATAACGCATTCACAGCTACGATTGCTGCAGATCACAATACACTGCAAACTTTTTTTTTTTTTTTTCCCTTTTTCTTTCCCAACCACAGAAACAAAGCAGGATAAAATACAGCTTGATGTGTTCAATGCCTGTTGTGACTTGCACGTGAATGGGGATGATGATGGTGCATGCATTGACTCAGTGACACTTTCTTTTCTAATGAGAAGAGTGTACTTAAATAAAAATAAAATTGTGGAATATTAAACTAATAACAACTATCACCTGAAAAGTGCTTTATGGAGAAGTCTGTTTCTGACATAATAAAGCACATACAGCTAAGGAAATAGTTGCATCAAGCAGTTTAAAAACAATATCAAGATAGCCATGTCGATATAAAATCTTGAAACAATAATCAACGTTTGCCTTCAGGTCACATTTGCAAACATACTCTTGCAAAAGGGTGCAAAGTGTAGTAGGCGGATGACAATGCTAGACTACACTCTCCAGATAAAAACATCCTGTCATATTACCTCTCAGGGAAAGCAGTGCCTCAATTTACTTTGCACCAATGTAAGCAGTCAGAGTGTAATGCCATTACAGCAGACGTTCTGCTCCATGCCACGTTCTGCCACATGCCCCGACACCCTGAGCACGCAGCCTTCTGGAGACCTACCTAACAGTTCCTAGAAAGGCATTTCTAGATCACTGCTTGCCAGCATTTTGTTGGAGGCTTCCGAGAAGACCTGTGAGCTACTGCAACTCCCGTCTTTCCCTTGAAAGGCCAACTATTTCTAGGATGCACTTCAAAATCAAGGCCAGATTCATGTTCTTCTGGGTTTTATTTTGTATGTTGTAAAACATTAAAATCAAAAGCTGTTTTTTACATATGGCCCAGAAGAAGGTATTCGCTTACAGACCCACTGCCAGTATATGGAAAAATCATGTAACATCATCAGAAAAGCTTGACTGCTATGCATAGCACCCAAGAAAATGTGAGTCCCATCTACACTGATGGTATTTGTCATAGCACAATGCGTACAACAAATCCATCTTCAGTAGTTCCCAAGGTTACTTAAAAACAGAATCAGACAAGCACAATGCTTAGAACTAGACAACTGCGATCAGTTTGTCTGTTTGAGACTTGGGACAAGCAACAGCAATCTACACACCAGAACTAAGAGAGAGCTTTTGACTCAAATTCGGGAAGGACATTCCAGTATGTAGAGGTGGTAAATTTAACCAAAGTTTATGTTCATGGACATATTTTAGGTGAGGGACCAAGTCCTACAGCAAAGTAGAGTGGGCAACAATGCTTCAATGTGTTTATGTTCTCACGTTGCTTTAAAGTTCTTTTTAGATATTTGTCAGAGTAAGAAATTCTGAAAACCACATTTATTAAAACAGAAAACATGCAGGACAGCTGCAAAAAGCATGCTATGCCAACAGCCCCAGAGGGAAAACAAACAAGCAGAATGCCTCAGCAACTGGCAGTTAATTATTAAAAAGTGGCTCAAAAAGAACACAGGGATCATGTGGATTCCTGCCCCTTTCCTTCCATCACAGGTAAGGGCTGAGGACCACGGGGACAGCCCAGAAGAATGTCCCATGAACGCTGTCTTGCGTCTTACCAAAGCACTGTGTAGAGCAGCAGGTACATGCTGCCCATGCATAGGGGCCTTTAGAGGGACATACCGTGCAGCCTGCCTTCGGGCAATGCATGTACTCCCCGAAGAGCTCCTGCTGGAACTCTTGCTCTTCCAGCTTCTTTTCCCCATTATGCAGTCTCCCTGCCATAGTTTCTCTGTCCTCTTCCCTAGACTTGTGTTGGCAATCAGAAAATCAGTTTAGTCTATCATCTTCGAAATTCCATTTTCCTGAATGCAATTTGTAAATTCCACTGTCCCTTCCCAAGTCTCTCTAGTAGTCAAAAAGCAAAACGTTTTTCTTGTTTTCCATTTGCTGACAGGAAAATTTGTCAAGAACCATCACTTATGTTGCCAGGCATCTGATCAAATGCTTCAGAGCTAGGGAGCCAGAATTCTCCAATTGTGGCCTTGGTAAACTTGCAGCATCTGAAATGAAACACAGAAAAATGGTTAACAGAGGCACAGAGACAGTGCAACAAACTCTCTCTTACCAAGGAATTCAGTACGTGAAGTATCTCTCAGTACATGGTGGAATTTCAAAGACTTTCAGGAAGACACCCGGTGCTCAAACCCTATGTGATGAGGACATAATCATAATGATCTCCTCTGTCACCTTTATTTCTTCAGGAGTGCAGAAGGGAAAGGAGGGCCAGCAAAATATCAAGCTTGTATTAGAACGTGTGAGTGAATCACTCCTCAAATGAGTCAAAGGACAGACACCACAGACAGACTCATACTGGATTATTTTCTAAGGACAGCAAAATGCTTCAGGACTACCTGGCTGTAGTCAAGGAAAGAAGTCCTAACAGAATGAGTGTGGAGGGAGCAAGACTGGTGAGTTTGCTCTTTCTCTTCTCTCAAAGCAAGGTAAGCAGTGTGCCTGAGCTGGAGAAAGGAAAAAAAATCCACACCAGCCTCACGGGAGGACAGGATTCTACCTTCAGTGCCAACCTAGGCACTTGGACGCCTGTGTCATTAGAAAAAAACAATCAATCAGAAAAATCCTGATGAAATAGTCCTGTGATCTGGGGCAAATCAGGGCTACATTACACTGTTCACCATTCTGCTCTGAAATTTAGACTTCTGTTGCTTCAGGTTGTAGACTGGTTTCTAATAATACCATTTATGATTGTGCTAGAAAAGTCAGCCTGAAATGTTATTTGGAGCTATAAACGGCAAATATCCTAGAATTCAGAAGCAACACATGAGCCAAACTGTAACTACCCCACAGCTTTCTTACTGCTTGGGGCCTGACAGCATCCACTGAAATAAAAAGGGGTGTGGAGCTGTCACTTCTGCTCTACAAACAAATCATATGGATGGGTGCTTCCTTCTCCATCAAAAACTGCATCTACCCACTTCATGAATAAAATAGTGGCACATATTACGAACCCAGCCACCAAGCATGCAGACAAAGCCCAAAGTTAAGAAAAACAAAACAAAGCAGCAGCAATAACATACCTTGAGTAGATTCCCTTATTTCCTGAGCTTCTCTCCTCCCAAACCCACTTGGCTGCTGTCTCTGGAGTTTCTGTCTCTACAAAGAGATCTGGATGCCCAGCACAGTCTCAGACATGTCCTGGTCTGTATTCAGATTCTGAGTCTGAATGAAGTATCGTTCTCTTCTCCCAACAGAAAATTTATGGGTACCCTTCTTGGTGCTGATTCCAAAGTGCCCAAAGTGAGGCAGGATTTTCTTCCATGTCTGAGAGGTCTAATATCATCCCAGACACCGTTAAATCACATCTTCAAGTTCTTTATCCTCTCTTGGTACTGCCCCAGGAACCACCTGGTACACTGATGGACAAGGTGCTCTTATACTTGGCTATCAGAGTCCAACAGACACTAACACCACCTCAATGTCCTTGATATTCACACATGCTCAGCGTTACCTATGTGAGGCCAGTTTGCAGGTATGATCCTTTCTTCTGAGAAATGTTCCAAGAACATCTTGATAGATACAGACAAATCTGCACAGAGTGAAGACTTCCAAAAAAAGTATCACCTCAAGCCAATGGAACAGAAACTGGACCAGAGAGGAGCATGGTAGATGCTATGCCATGACTTGATGTCCATACTTGAGTTAGCCTTGTCCAGAGCAAGAATAATTCACACAGTAGTGTGATCATGTGCCACTGTTAGCAGATGCAGATGTAGTTCAGTACTTTCCCGGTAAGAGATCCTTACATTGGTCTGCATGCCAAAATTCTCAAGGGTGAAAACGAGGTAAATCACTATGGATCTGATCAGTACTGACGGGAAATCAGTGTGTGACAGCATGCCATGAACACCTTCTTCAATGGTACTAGACAGGCAAGAGCTGGGCACACATACCCAAGCACTTTCAACAGCAAAAGGGAAACAGAAATTTTTTTAACCTGCCATCAGGAAGACAAGCATAAAAGGCAGCTCTGCACCACAGACTTGTCTAAACTCTCATGAATGGGAACTATTTTGTTGGCCTTTACACACAGATACTATTCAGGAGGAAAACTGAAAATTCCTCAAAAAATGAAATAAGTAGCATGAAATACACTCAGTGGTGAAACAATTGAAATCTTTCTTCCAGCAAAATGACACTATGGAAGGCTGTGAAGCTAGAAAGCTTCCAGACTAAAATGGCAGCCCAGGCTTTTAAATGTGATGAAATAACCTCTGAAGTATGACACAGACCTTCTGAGAGTCCACAGGAACTGCGAACCTCCCTAGCCCCTGCAAAGTACCCCCAGATCCACTGCTGCCTGAAAGAAGGCAAGACCAAGAGCCAGGGCTCAGAAAACACTCCTTCCTCCAAGCTGCTGGCATAGCCCAAGAAATGCAATATCGTGACTCATTTGATTCATGAGAACATCCTAAAACGCAGGCAGTCACGAGGAAACATGAGATTGCTCTCTGCAACCTATACCCAGGAATACCTCTAGAATTCATCCAAAATCAAATCCTATGCAAATGCATCATAACACTTCAAAGAGAACAACATATGACTAGAGTGGCTAACAAGTAGACAAACAGTGGAGAAAATCTGCTGATTTGAGCTCCCAACTTCAGGCAGTACTTCACATTATCAACTTGCCTCTCACCTCAGTTTTAATGGACAACAACACACACATACAATCAAGCTAATCAGAACTCACTGTTGTTAAGTAACGTGAGTAAGAAACCGACTGAAAGACTACCCTGTAGGTTTTCATTCCATGAGGGCTGTTAAGTATCAGAAAAACCACAGCAGCTAGGGAAGACCTCTTATTGACATTAATACAGTATATATATGTTTGTATGGCATAAACACTTCTCGCTGAGAGTATGCTCATGGCTCATCTTCTGGTACTTTAGCACAGAAACAGTAAGTGATTATCAGTCAGAGGAGGACTGTATCCAATCCTCTGAATTTGTTGTGTATTCAAAGATACTACAGGCTCTCATTTGTACAAATTTTATGTTATGTACCCATAAAAGCAATACGTAGATTACAAAGTGAAAGAATAAAATTCCGACAGTTATTTTATACATTAAATCCCTGCTGAAGTTTATTGTTCTCTGCTACAATACCAAGTTAAATCAAATCAAATATGCAGCATGCATATGGCTGTAGCCAATACCTGAAACTACAGAGAAAAATTAAAGGTGAAATCTGCTAGCACTCCACAGTGCAAATGTCCATCTGCCTAACACTGTACATAGAGAAAACACTTTACTTATAGCTGTACTTACAATCTCATACTCTGAAGTACAAGATCTAATTATTATCAACTTAATTAAAACTGATTTCTTTCTATTGATTACTTAACTTCCTGATGTTGCTCTAACCCTACCGCCACAGGGAATATTTTCAATGATTTCCATCACTGTTATGACGTTTTACATTAATTAAGCTATTTTGATTAGTTTGCCCTTTTTAAATTATTCTTAGCGCTATACGTCTGCTAAGTGACAAATGACAGCGTTTGAACAGTTTACACAAATTCAGACATTCATGGCTTTGCTCTTTTTTCCCTACTTTCCCTTCCTCTGCTCCCCCCACATCTAAGTTCACATATTACAAAAGTTCTATACAGAAGTTTCCAAAAAGTGTGTTTTTCTCTCAACTACCCACAAAGCTCGTGAGTTGCTTTGTGCCCACTGCCCAACAACCAGTTGTGAGACCCCAATCTAAAAATTCTCCCCGGTTCTCAAACTCTGTAAGTACAATAAAAACCTGCTGTGAATGATAAAGGTCTATTAATCTTAGTGGATTGAAGCTCAAACCGCATGAAAACCTAAGCACAAAAACTGAAGTGTTTCGAGAAGGCGATGTGGACAGGCTTTCCTTAACTTAAGCCTAAATCAACAACTCTGCAATAAACTACCCCATGAAATATTATACCTCAGTTAAACATAACTAAGAGAGCAGTTACGAGAAAAATAAAAGCAACAACATTTCATTAAACTAACATTTTAGAAAAGTTGCGTTTCATTTTTTACAATATTTACACAACTTCAACCAATTTCTACACAAAACTGAAAAGATACTTGTAAGTTTTTTTGATTTTTTTTTTAGTTTTTTTTTTGTCCTGCTGTAAGATCAACTAATTTGGCACTGGAACGTAAATTTCACAGTTATGAGTTCTGTTAATATCTGACTTGGAATACACCATTACTTTTGTGAAGCTTTACTACTTTTCTTGCAGCCTAAATCATCCGAATCAGAGGTTATTCAAAAACCAAAACCAACTCCACTCTTATACACTGTAGTGTCTGATACACTGTGCAAAAGAATTACTAAGCAGACCATAAAGGAAACCTGAAGAGCAAATACACCAAGATTCTCACCTATCTGCAGAACTTCTTTTGAAATCTTTGTGTAAGCCTCACATAAAATTTCCAGTGTAAGTGCTTACACAGAAAAACCTATGTGATGTGATTAATACAAACAATTCTGCTCCCCTGCAAAGCACTTAAAAAAAAAAAAAAAAAACACATCAAAACCACAGTAAATGGCAGGACTGCATCATTGGTAAAAAACAAAAGAAAAAAAAAACAGCAATACACTATTAAACAAAGCCCTATAAATCCTCTCAGAAACGCCCTGAAACTCTGCTGAGATCACATTCATAGCAGACTGACACCCGTGTGGAGGAGAGCCAACCGACCTCCAGTCAGCAGGAGCTTACCTGCTTAAGTGCTTTCTTCGTGTGCTGCTGGAAGGAAGATACTAGCTTGCTTTGCACTGGTGCATTTGTAAGGCTCGAATCACGATTGGAAGACATTTCTTCAGATGTCTGCTTTGGGCAAACTTTATAAAAAGAAAAAAAAAAAATAAGAATACTGTTATGGGGGTTATCTTCTGTGTCTTGGAGAATCCCAAGAAAGGAGAAAAAAATAGCAAGCACCTGGAAAAGAAAAAGCTCACTCTGTGAAATTCAACTAATCTTGGGGTCCAGCCCATCTGAGAACCTGGCCACATTCTAAACAGACGCCTTGCTTCACAAATATTTTTGCTCCCCAGCCCCTTTCTGTGCAGCTCTGCAGACCTTGCAAGTTCTGCCTGTCAGGTCCTGAAAGGTAACCGAGGGAGTCGAACAAGGGTTCTCACACAGAAGCCAGGCAGAAATGATCTCCCTCAGCAAGTCGTTCCTAACGGATCGCTCTGTTTATGAACGTGTACTTGTACAGAAGACACTGACGATCCTGTACTCCAGAAATATTTATAAATATGTAACTTCATTCCAGATTGTAATGGCTTCTTAGGAGCCAGACTAATCTATTTTGTAAGTACTTCTTGGCAAAAGTAAGAACACACACATGCCTGTTTTAGGGGGAGCCTGGAATATCCTGAAAAGAGGAATTCTGGTCTCTCAGGTAAATACACACTGCTATTTGTCAGCCTTTTTAATAATACATGTTTTAATGAATAAGTAACACTTGCTTTAAAGTCTCTTGAATACATATTGTTTGAGATACAGAATAGTTTTCTGGTTAAAAGCATAAGGAAATATGATCAATTGTTTTTAAAAATCCAGCTTTATTAAACAGATATGAGTGCCTGCACCATCCTGCTAATCACAGTAGTCAGCAAGCTTGACTAAAAGGGCTGTAAAAACCTTTCCACTCTTAATGCCTGGCATCACTACGTCTATCAGCAGCATCTTACGACAGCCCAGCTAAAACAGAATCAGGTGGATCCACAAACTGAGCAGCTTTCTTCTTCTCCCCTCATCTTCTGACTTGAGCCTGCCTGCCGGCGTGCTGCCCAACGCTGCCCTGCGCGCTGACGCTTCCTTTCCGATGCCCAGCTCTGCCACACGTGGTGCACCTCCCACGGCAGTCTGAGCACACATACGACTTGCACAGAGCTGTGCCAGGAAGAATTTCAGCCCAGTCCTTCTGTTTGCATGTGGTTTTCTCTACCCATCCTTCAAGGGGAGAGAGGACAACTGAAGGAGTGCTCCAGCTCCCTCGCCTCTAGCGGTATTTCAAAGAATAAATATTTTAATGGCTTTTTCTTTGTATTTGTAAGGAAAAAAAAGATAGGATTGAGACAATGTAGTTATCTATAATTAATTGCCACCGTAAGATGCATGGGATGTTTAACATTTGTTTCTGCACTGAAAGAAAAAACAATTAATGCTTGCCTCACAAACAGAATATATTCTGCTTTATAGAATCAGCACGATGTCAAGATAATTTTCATATTAGGTTAAAAATTTTCATTAGCAGACAAGAGAAATCCAACTTGGTCATAAGATTTCTAACTAATATTTTTCACTTTTTTTTCCATGTACTTGAAGCATTTGTCACAAAGAAGTTGCAACACATAACAGCTTCTGAGCTTAGGTTAGGATCAATCTTTTACACATGAGGAGCAAAGCTTACAATCAAAAAAGACAACTTAAAGGAACAGTAAATTGTCAGCAGAAAACAAATAATGGCAGCAGAAAACAAACACTAGCTATTTCACATAATCTAAATCACTGCGATAGTGAAGCTCCTGAGATACAGAACACCTACACCAAAACAAAAACCTGGCATTTCAAATCACACAGCTTCTGCCTTGTTTCTTCTTCTAAAGACATTTTCTTTTTACTGTTTTCTGGCAAAGACAAAGAGACTCAAAGAACTGAACTAAAAATGGAAAAAGTGCAAGAACAGAAATCTCAAAGCTAAGGAGAACAGAAATGAACAAATTGAAAAATGCCTGAAGAATGGAAACTATTATGTATATAACTCCCTCCTAAGAGAGGATACCACATGACCTATCATGAAGAATATCTTTCTGTTCTGCAGGATGACTGGAACTCCCATTTCCTTTTTGATTAAGTGGGAAATTCTGATTTTCATTACTTTGATTTAGGACATTATCCAAAAGTTTCTCCTGTTTATTTCAGTGATAAAGTTCATTACGGAGAGGCTTAGCAACACTAACTGATGATGCTCAGCACTAGAAACTGCTAATGTCAAACTCATGGGAATAAATATAAACATTACTACAGTAATTTTGTGCTTTAATTCATTTTTTCTTCTAACAATAAACTCTTTAAATGAAAAATGAAACTGCGAAAAGATCCATCAGGGGCAATACTTCTGATTTCTGTCATTACTTCGATTTTGCTCTCAGTGTTATCAGTGTATTGTTTTCTTTTGCTTTTGCTTCTTTAAAACTTTGACAATGAATCTGAACCAAGGAGCAGGCCCTGTTCTGCCTGCTGAAGAAACTGCAACTAAACCCTGCTGAAGTAATAAACCAGCTTGCATAGCTGTAATCTCTTCTGCAGGTACAGAAGGAATACCTCACTGGATGCTGGTTCAGTTTAGCACAACCCCAAATTACTTCCCTTCGATTTTTGAAAAAAAGTGGAGGGAAAAAAGTATTTCTTCTTCCTGCAGTCTATAATTAACGAAATAGGCATATGAGGGTGAAATCCACTGCTTAATAATTTTAAAATGGCATAGCAATTAGAGAAAGGCAACTTCATTTACTAACAATGAATGACATTTCCTTTCTAAAATTGTTTTGTACATCAAAGACAGTTTCCTTCATATATTTAGTAGCCTAAAATAGTAAGAAACATCTTAAATATTGTTTTCCACATTTTACTTCAACTTCCATTTCCATTTAAAACCATCTTGATATAAGTCATGGGTGAAAGCCTGAACACTTTGTAAATAAGAGATGTCATTGCCTATTTTCCAGAAATAGAAGATATAAACTCTAAAAATATAAATACATCATGTTAATTTATATAATTGCTTAATAGCTTATGCAGTCTGTTTTCATGCAGTCTGTTTTTCATAATACCCAAGTTATTATACAGGCTTTATTTAAAGGAAAATCAAGGTATTTATTGTTTACAAAACCACATGAATCAACTTTTCTTTAGGAAATCAAATACCAATATAAGACAATGAATAAATTTGTTCTCAAAACAAGTTGTGCTATGTAGAGATGTAAATCAATCTACAACAAAATCTCAGCATACTGCAGAGGCTGTGACCACAGAAAATGGTGTTTATTTATTTATTTATTTATTTATTTTAATGGATAAGATCCAACTGCTTTTCTCTGTGTGAGTCAGAAGTGAAAAAAAAGTCAAAAATATGACAGNACTTCTGGTGAAAGAAAAAAAAAAAAAAAAAAAAAACAAGAAAACAATGACTTAAGACTGGAGTAGGCACTTCTGCTATGAAAACTGAAGAACAATGTAAAAGAAAAACAAATTCAAGAAGAGTCTCTGGTACTTATTTACGTGGTCTTTGTATCTATGTACAACTTTGCAAACCTGGAACTACTCTGTCCGTAAGCTCTGACAATTCATTAATATTATCAGATCCATGTTCTCTTGGAAAGCTGTATCAGAAAAGAATGCTAAAATAAACTTGATGCTGAAGAAGTAAAAATAAAACCTGAAAGAATGCAACAGCTGAAGGAAAAACATTTGGGTAGCAAATAAAGAGGATTCACCATTACTGCTGCAGTAGAAAAAGAGAACGAGTGGTTTTAAGCCTATAGGAGGCATTTCCATTTAGCAGAGAATAATTAGGCTCCATTCTTTAAATCAGTTTCTTTAAGGGTCAGGACTGAGCAAAGGAATAATGCAAAAAGCAACTATTAAGCCATAAAATGTTAGGTTATGAGCTAGAAGAGCAGCTGGGTTTCTGAAGATAAGACCTCCTTAGTGAGTGTTCAGAGAGTGTTAACATGAATGATAGAATTAGAATTGCTTAACAAAAAGAGCATGTTAAAATGTTTTTCACAACCTCCAGTTAAAATAACTCTTCCATTTTTCCAAGACCAGTTTTGGTAATTATTGTGAAAAGCTATGATTTATAAAAATCAGCAATGTTATTTTTCAATTTCAAATTTTATAAAGTGCTTCAGTAATTTTGTATTACCTCCTATCTTCCCCTGCCTCTGAAATATGACACCTACATAAAACTCATTAGAAGATACATTTCTTTGAAGAAAGCCTTTTGTAGGAAGAAAACTTAAAATTATTCTGTCTCACTGCCACTTAAATTTATTAGGAGTAATTATAAACAGATTTCTGTAACTGAATGGACAGAAGAGTTCTTGGAGTGTTTTAAGGGGCTTAGTTCCCCCAAATACATAGTACAATTAATTCTGATTTCAGACAGACCATACTGATTTAAAATCAAACCAGTAAAATCAACAGCAGTTCACTTCCTTCTTTGTTACAGAAACCATAGCAGATGAGAAGGATTGTTTACTAATGGCCACATTACAAAACACAAATTAATATTGCTACCACATGCTAAAGACTGTACTCTACCTCAAGCATAAAATGTATGCACACACTCTGGAGATATGAAACTTCACAGAGAACTCCCTTAGGAAAACATATACACAAAAACTGTCTCTAAAATATCCATAAAACTCAATATTTTCCTTGGTTGACACAGATCTATACTTGTATTGACATAAATGGTCATGCTCTGCCAACATAGATGTATCAAGTAATTCACCTCCATCACTCTTTGATCTCTAGAGCCCAACTTGCAAAATCTGAACAATTCAGAACTTGACTGTTGCCTCAGCTTTTGAAAATGAAAAACATTTCAGGAGTTAGTTAATTGCACAAGTTCACCAATGCAAGCAAAACCAGATGCATGTATCAAGACCACGACTGTGACTGTAATACTCTTTTTGAAAAGCAATACTTGCACTGTGAAATGATAAATAACATTCAATCGCATGTTTTGGAAAAAGACATCAAATAGCTCATCAGTACAGTAGCTTGCACTGAATCACATCATAATCTGAGGAGAATTTTGTGCCCAGGCATTTGATATATCTTTGAAAACTGCAAATTCTTATTCCAAAGGAAGTCAACACTTTCCACTAAAAATGCCGTCTATCATCACTAAGTCACCAATTTCTAAGGCCTCATTAACTCCACTGTACAGCAAATGAGAAGATGTCCCTCATGGTCTACAGGGTCTTCTCATTCTTCTGACTCCCCCACAGTGGCAATGAAACAAACAGAATTTAAACTTAGTCCCGGGTACAGTACTTTTATTTTATAGCTACTTCTGGGGAGATGAAAAAGAAAGGAAAAAAAAAAAAAAAAGCAGCAAAAGAGTGTCTCTTTCTGACATGTCACCCCAAACTCAGTATGTTCAGGCTGCTATTTCTTTGCCACTCTCCTGTTTTGAGAAGAGCTTATGTTGCAGCCAGATGTTGCCACGTATAACAGAAACGCTCAGCAGAATCAGCAGCACCATTTGCAAGAGAGAATAAGCTGAGGATGACAAGTTTCCCTAGACTGCCAGAAATTCCATTCTCAGAAAGAAACTGAATACATAAATGTGGACTCAACTTTCAAACAGTGCTGAACTCCTATTGTGAGGAATGAGCTTCGTAGTCCAAAAAGTGCAAGGTGTCCAAGAGAATAGTGGCTATAAAGATGAAATTTCGGGTTCAGTCAGAATCTGATCCTCTATCATCCATCTACAACTACCTCTAAAAACTGCCCAAGAAATTAAACCTGCCATCCCATTTTTGCAATGGAAGAACTTCCAGTTTGAGGAAGTGCTGAAAACCACAGTATCTCCAGAGGAAACTATGTAGCTCAGCTCTGAGCAAAGGCCAGGCCCTGAGTTTGGGCTGGGCCCCAGGAGGGAAGGCCAGCTGGGGAGGGAGGGCCACCTCCTCCACAGTGAGGTCATCCTGCATTCTGCAGCCTTGCCTGAAGACAACTTTTAGTCAGCTGCTCTCCGTGGCTGAGACCAATCTATTTCCGAGAACAGAACACCCTATTGATGGGCAAAAGGTTATCATTGATTCACAGAATGGCTTGGGTTGGAAGGGCCCTTAAAGCCCACCCAGACCCAGTCCCCTGCCGTGGGCTGGTTGCCACTCACTGGATCAGGCTGCCCAGGGCCCATCCAGCCTGGCCTCGAATGCCTCCAGGGATGGGGTATCCACAGCTTCTCTGGGCAGCCTGGGCCAGGGCCTCACCATCCTCTGAGGAAAGAATTTCCTCCTAATACCGAACCTGAATCTCCCTTCTCTTAGTTTAAAACCATTTCCCCTTGTCCTATCACTGTCAGACCATGCAAAAAGTCGCTTTCTCTCCTGTTTATAAGCCCCCTTCAGGTACTGCAAGGCCATAATGAAGTCTCCCCAGAGCCTTCTTTTCTCCAGGCTGAACAAACCCAACTCCCTCAACCCTTCAACATAGGAGAGGTGCTCCAGCCGTCTGGTCATCTTTGTGGCCTCCTCTGGACTCGCTCCAGCAGCTCCACGTCTTTCTTGTGCTGGTGGCCCCAGGCCTGGACACAGCACTACAGGCGGGGTCTCACGAGGGCAGAGCAGAGGGGGACGATCCCCTCCCTCTCCTCCGCTGGCCACCCCTCTTTTAATGCAGCCCAGGATACAGTTGGCCTTCTGGGCTGCAAGCGCACACTGGTGGCAAATACTATAGTCATATTTTTCCCAGGCAATAGTAATGGGGATTTTAATTCTTTTACCAGCTGTGCCTTTACATGCTGCCCCTGTGATTGAGTGAAAGAGAACTTCTAAAAATATATGAAAGAGTACTGGAGACATTCTGTAGGAATCCCATTCCCACAAAACCAACTGTAACATAAAGCTTTTCTTTAACATGTGCCTCAGGAGAAGGTGGGGAAAGAGAAATTTTCTCCACAGCATCTTCAAAGCCCTGAGGTGTGGGCTTTCCAGTTCAGCAGTGCCTATGTGGGCTCAGAGTTTTCACCAAGTCGTATGTTTATAACTGTGAGAAATTTTTATAGCATTATGCTAATAAAACTGTTCAGTAGCTTGCATTTATACTGGGCCTGCTGGGGAATAGTGTGATTCTTCTCTGTATAAATGTCAGCCGGTACTTTTTAGCCACAAAGCTGAAGACTGTCATCTAAATGCCCACAAAATGACCGAGGTAGTTGCTGAAGTTCATCTGTTAGGGTCTCAGCCTTACTTCCCAGCTAAATAACTTTAAAGAGGCACTTTTTAGACTCTCGCAAAACAGCTGTTGATATCTGATCGCTCTGTCAGAGTAGGGACTTCCAGGCTCTATCACATTGGGAACCAGAGTAAATTAAAAATGCAGCCAGACAACTAAGAACACAATGTGCAAAGAATGTTGTTCTATATATCACATACACAAAGGCTGGAAGGAGCCACTATTTCTACTGACCTTTTCTAAAACACAAGTCAGAGAATTATATAAAGCATTTCTTGTACTGGATTATTTTTTTTTATGCCGCAAAATACTTTCCTAGGAGGAAAAAGAATCTCTGTTTTAGTGTGCACAGTTAAACTGATATACATCTGGTTAGATTTGTTCTGCTAGACCAAACATTTTCTGTAAAGATAACTGTTCTTAAATATTTACACACTGATCAAGTCACCTCCTCACCTTTGATAAACTAGACTGGCCCTCTTAAACTTCCCAGAGTAATGCAGGTATTTGTCCACTCAGGAGTTCTTATATATTCCTTTCTAAATTATTTCCTATTTTTCTTAATTATTTCTTACAGTTAAACTGAATGCAATACATTAGTAACCATTTAACTAGTGCTATACCCAAAGGAAACACTGCACCTATCCCCTTTAATCAGTATTACCAGAATTATAGTCCAAGAGCTGTATCGGACTATTTAGCAAAAGCATATAACTAATGTTCAATTCATTTTCTACTGTGATCCTTAAATGCTTTTCAGATTTACTGATTTATTAGCTATATATCTTCTCCGCACAAATATGACCTTTTTTATTTACTTTGAATTCCAATTAAAATACATGGTTTTTAACTACAATCATTTACAAGGCAATCAAGAGGGGGTCTCAATATTATTTATTATCAATAAAAATAATACTTTTAAAACAGTATTGAATAAAAATGGGTTAAATCACATCCTCAAAAGAACGACAAAAATACTTATTTAGGATGGTGATTCTTACTCCTCTGCATATCTAATAACTTGCAATTTTCAATCCATTCAGAACTGGCTGCATTTCCTCATCCTTGTGCTGTTTTTAAGCCAAGTGTATGCTGAAAACATGCACTTAACAGAATTCTAAATATCAACAAAACTTTCAGTCTCAAGAGAAGTTATTATCAAACACGTTTAACAAAACCAAGCCCTGTATCAGCTAGCTGATACAAGATATGCTGTCTCTAGTTCCTTATTGATCACACTCTGCCTCAGCCTTTCTAAACACAATATAGACACACTATTGCCCTTTCATTTATTCTTTTTAAATATACACACTTTGTGACACTAAACATTTTCTCAAAATTCATGTTAACAAAAAGTTAAAAATATTACAGTTTTCCAAGATTTGTTAAAGAGGAAATACAAGTTCTCAGCTTTAATAATACAGTTCTTTAATAATAATATAAACTTTCATTACAAAGTTTAATAACAAAGTTCTCAGCTTTAAAAATAATCTAGGTGTAAATTACTCCTGTACCCAAATATTTAAAAATATTTAATTTTAGCAGCTGGTCTTTTTTATGTCAGCTAGAATTATTTTTATTATTGTAAACTGTGAGAATAGTATGCAGCCTTCTCCCATTCAAAACCCAACAATTTTCTACTTCTGGCATTCAGGCACTGCTATTTACTTCCTATTATTCCTAAATAATTGACAGGTTTTTGCCACTCTTGTTGTTTGTTTACAAGAAGTAATGTGGACTTCTGGTTTCCTATCTATCTGTATTTACACTGCTTTTCATTGCTGGATTCTTCCTGCGACTTGGGGAACTAATTGACTGAGTATCAGCAATTACTGAAAACCCACAAATATTTATGTGCACTTTATACACGCAGTGTAGGCGACATAAGCATAAGAACACTGCACACGTACAGTCTGTTTAACTTACTACCATGATAATTTGTGACTTTTGTTTTTCAGCCCAGTTTCAGCACTGCCACAGCAGATTCAAAACAACCTGTCTTAGATAATCCTGTTACTCCCATCACGGAGAATTTTCTAATTTTTCAATGCTGCTAATGAGCAACACTTAAACAGCAGTAACAGTCCTGCACAGCTATAGCATGGAAGCCAACCAACTAAGTCACCTAAGATCAAAAAGGAAATCTGCAGCAGGAAAAAAAAAAAAAAAAAAAAAAAGGGCACAAACTGAGCCTTTTCATGTACTAGTTGCAAACAGGACAACCTCACGCAATACACAAAGTCAACCAAAACAGAAGGCTGCAGAACAGCAGTGGGACAGTTTCTGAGCAGGTGGGAAGAAAAGAAGAACTGATAACAGGAAGGTTTTTTTTCAGAGGCCCTGCAAAGATTGATTTTTGTGTGAAGTGTTCACTTCACAAGGATTAAATAAGTGTACCTCTCACAAGAATATTCATTTCTGTTACTTGCAATTCATCTTAGCTGACTGAAGAATTGTGTTTCCTCTATGAGCAATTGTTACCTTTCAAAAATTAAAAGTTTTGATTTCTAAGGCTGTCATTTTCAAGTGCTTGCAATGTTTCTGCTCGTCATTACTTCAGAGAAAAAAAAAAAAGGAAAAGGACTCAATATTTCAACATGTTTTTATGCAAACATGGCATCCAGGAGAATCTAATCTCTGCCTGAAAGAAAAAAAAAATACAAGCCTTTGTCCTGTGCCCAGAATACTACTGAGGGACCCCACTTGCCCATGCTGAAGTCAGTGAGGTGTATCAGTATCTGCTCACTGCAAGTTTGAAGGCTGATAAGGCAAATTACTCATTAGTTATGGGGCCTAGAACACAAGAATAAACCAAAAAATCATTCACTCAATAAACACCCAACATCACTACTCACTGTCTTTTGCAAAACTAAGTCATATAAAGGCACTTGGTGTTCCTGATTTCTTTATAAGACTAAAAATGAGAAGAAGCCACTCAGAAATAGTCCCACTCTGTGCAAAACATTACTGTGCTCTTTAGAAACCACACCATGAAAATCACAGTTAAACAATATTTTTTACTTTCCCAAAACATGTCCTCTAATATTGAAATTAAAACACCTACCACCATTTTCTTCTCCATTGTTATTGTTTGCCTCAGCCATTTCAGTGCCATCTAACTCAGATTCACATCCTAAATCCAATGTTCCATCAGTAGGGCATGTCGATTCTTCTTTCTGAAGTTAAAATAAAAAAGAAAACTAAAATTAACAAGAAAAAAATCAGACACGGTCCTGCTGCATCTCCAGAAATAGATTACTGCAGTATACTCATATGCTTACATTTCAAAAATTCAAATAAAAGGAAATATGCTTGTGTGTTACTCCAGAGAAAAAGGTAAAAACAGACCTTCATGAACCAACTTGCAAAGCGAAACCAAAAAAAGCTACTTTGTGAAGTCAAAACATCTTCTTTATTTAAAAACTGTCAAATAA
>VXAV01007321.1:180579-192567 GCA_013399715.1 Alectura lathami | reverse complement strand
AACTTGACCAGCAGCTCCTTGCTCAGCCATGCTGGTTTCCTACCTCTCCTGCCTGATTTTTTTATTCTGGGGGTTGGAGAGCTTTGTGCTCTCAGGAAGATAAAGTTCTTAAAGTGCTGCCAGCTCTGCTCCAATCCCTTGCCTCTAAGGACAGTTTCCCAGGAGACGTCTTCCAACAAACTCCAATTGAAGTTTCCTTTCCTGAAGTTCAGTGTCCTGACTCCACTCCTTGCCAGGCCCACGCTCCTCAGGATCACAAACTCCACCAGGCCATGGTCCCTGAAGCCCAGGCTGCCTCCAGTCTTAACCTCTTTGACCATCTCCTCCACATTGGTGAGCACTAGGCCCAGCAATGCATCACCTCTGGTTGGTCTGTTCAAGACCTGAACCAGAATGCTATCGTCAATGGACGCGAGCAGCGTCGTAGATCGGTTGTACCTTGTCGTGTTTTTGTCCCAGCAGATATCTGGATGGTTGAAATCACCCATGAGGATGAGAGCCTGTGGCTGTGATGCCTCCTTTAACTGAAGTAAGGAGGCCTCATCAACACACTCCCCTTGATCAGGTGGCCTGTAGTAGACCCTGACCACCAGCTGCCTTTTATTGGTCCCACACTCTCAACTTTCACCCACAGGCTCTCAGCCTTTTTCCTGACTGTTACTCAGGGGCAGCTCCTCACAGTCTATGCACTTCCTAACATAGAGGGCAACTCCCCCACCCCTCCTACCTTGCCTATCCCTTCTAAAAAGCTTGTAGTCCTCCATGGTGGTATTCCAGTCATGGGAATCTTCCCAACACGTTTCTGTGAGAGCAACAAGGTCGTAGTTCCCCAAGTGCACCAGAGCTTCCATCTCCTCCTGCTTATTTCTCATGCTGTGTGCATTGGTATAGAGGCACTTCAGCTGGGCTATCGGTTTCCCCTCAGACCCTGGCACACCCCTCCTAGGCTGATTTCTGATGCACTCAGTTTTAACCCCTTCCCCCTTCGAATCTAGTTTAAAGCCCTCTCCACTAGTCCCGGCAATTGCCAGGCAAAAATCCTTTTCCCCCTTCGAAATAGCTGGGCCCCATCTGGCGCCAGCAGACCAGGTGTTGAATAGACCGCCCCATGGTCAAAAAACCCAAAGCTCCTCTGACAGCACCAGCCTCTCAGCCAGGTGTTGACGAGGTGGGTCTCCCCGTACCCGTCACCGCTCCTCCCTGCTGCCAAAGGGATGGAGCCAAACACCACCTGCGCTCCAGACCCCTCAACTAACAACCAACTGCCTGAAGTCCCTCTTGATTGCCCTCAATCTTTTCCCAGCCACCATGTCACTGCTTACCTGGACTACCAGCAGTGGGTATAGAGTGCACCCTCAGCAAGTTTGCTGGTGATCCAAAGCTGGGCAGACTGTCTGGCACCCCAGAAGGCTGTACTGCCATTCAGTGAGTCCTGGACAGGCTGGACAGCTGGGCAGAGTGGAACTTGATGATGTTCAACAAGGGCAAGTGTAGAGTCCTGCACCTGGGGAGGGATAACTATACACATCAGTACAGGCTAGGGGCTGACCTGCCAGAAAGGAGCTCTGCAGAGAAGGACCTGGGTATCCTGGCAGCCAACAGGTTGACCATGAGCCGGCAGTGTGCCTTTGTGGCCAGGAAGGCCAATGATATCCTGGGCTGCAATAAAAAGTACATGGCTAGTGGGGCAAGGGATGTTCTCTTCCCCCTCTCCACTGCTCTGCTGAGGCCACATGTGGAGTTCTGTATCCAGTCCTGGGCTCCTCAGTTCAAGACAGACAGGGAACTACTGGAGAGACTCCAGTGGAGTGCTACAAAGATGATTAGGGGTCTGCAGCATCTCCTTTATGAGGAAAGGCTGAGAGCCCTGGGGCTGTTTAGCCTGGATAAGAGAAGACTGAGAGGAGATCTGATCAGTGCTTATCAATATCTAAATAGCGGGCATCAAGAGGATGGGTCCAGGCTCTATTTGGTGATGCCCAGTGACAGGACAAGGGCAATGGGCACAAACTGCAACACGGAAGGTTTTCTCAGAGCATGAGGAAAACTTCCATTGACGGTGACAGAGCACTGGAATAGGCTACAAAGGGAGGTTGTGGTGTCTCCTTCTCTGGATAGATTCAAATCCCACCTGGACACTTTCCTGTGCACCCAGCAGTAGAGAATCTGCTTTTGCAGAGGTGTTGGACTAGATGATCTCCAGAGGTCCCTTCCGAGACCTACAGTGCTGTGTGATTCTGTAATTTTGTGTATTGACTAATAAATTTAGTGAAAAGCTGAACTTTGCTGAACTGTTTCTGAGAACAATGACCTTGCAAAAAGTTATGAACTCTTTTTCAGTAGTTTTCTACTTTTTCACATTTTTGTCTACTTGCACTGTAGCTAAGGTTTAACTGCATTGTGTGGTTCAGGTATGCGCGCAAGATAGGTCAAGTACAAAGAGTTAAGTTACTGGTAAAAATATGTAGCTTAAAATATTATGAAATGCCTTTAAAATCGTGTAAGAAACTGTAAAGGTTTAAACGTTACGTCTCAAGAGATTGCTCAAAACTGAGTGACGATATGGGACACTATGCCAGGCAGGCATTGTTTGGGACACACATCCTGTTATTGCCAAGAATAGCGTAAACTATGGGTCAGCAAACCGGTGGATGTTGCATCACTAAGCGTGTAGCCAGACCAGATAAAAAACTCTGCAACAATTTGTCTGTGTGTGTTCAACCTGCCATCATCGACCTGCCACCACCAACCTCCTGGACTCTTGGATTCCTGGACCATCGATGAATCCCTGGAACACTTATCAGACCTCCTGGTTGGTGACTATTCTTGCAACCCTATCTCAAAGTGTTGCTTAATTTCTGTCTTTCCATTTCACTCTGTCCTATTGCTATTCTCTCTCAATTCCTTGATAATAAATCTAGGTTTAGTTGCACGGCATTTGACCTCGTTTGTGTCTTAATTTCGTCTCTTGGGATCGAAAAGAAGCCTCCCCCGATTCCGGATCAGGACAAATGGTGTTATGCCTTCTTGCAAACAAGTGAATGATTAACTTATAAGGCTGAAATCTTCTGAACCAAGCAGCAGATCACTGGTGCCATGGATTCTTGTTGTACAGAAGCATTTTGTCACATAGTCCTTAGAGCTGTAGGCCTTGGCAGATGCTAAAGTATATAAGGACTGAAAGCCCTCATTGTTCCAAACTGCAGAAATTATTTTATCAAACACAGAAAGAATATTAGGAGGACAGAGAAAGCAAAAGAAGAATTCTGGAATAGGAAACTTGTGTGTGTCTATTTATGACAGTGGCATTTTTTTCACAACATTTTTATGTTATTTATTACATGTATTATGTAATGTAACACAAATAAAAGATATTTATCTGAGTAAACAGGTACATGTATTATAATGTAGTCTGTGAAGGATGTTTCTAGAACGTGTTTTTCTTGAGCTTGTAACTGTCATAGAATATTTAGACCACAGTTTTAAGTCCTGCTTCATGCAAAAACTGCCTAAGCTGTCACGTCATATGAATTAAGGTCATAAAGATTCAGGCAAGAAACTGTNAGAGTTTTTTTTTTTTTTTTTTTTTTTTTTTTTTTTTTTTTTTTTGTCCCCAAGAAATGCATGATATATCTCTGAAAAATATGGAAATTGGGCCTGCAACCTGAACACTACAAGAAAGACTGCACTGGTATTTTGTAAATTTTTAACTTTTAATTAGTAATATTTCTGATCTGTGACAATTAAAAGGAGATATTTCAAAAAAAAAAGCTGACTTTCTTACAGCACATCATCATTTAACTGAAAATTAGATTAAAATTCAAGTAACTCTTCAATCTTTATGAATTAAGGTCCACACCCATCAGTTGTTTGTTTTTCAGTGCATTTCTTAGCTATGTATCATCTGGAAATCAATGAGCATGTCAAACGAAAGGACAAATTTCATATTACAACCAATCCAACTGATAAAGATCATGAAAGGCTATCTGCCATTTCAGCTTTCAGGAACGGGTTTTCTGTCAATCATCATGCAACAGGTGAGTACTCTCCCGAGTCTTAAAATATGATTTTGTGTTTCTTAGAGAAAGAAAAAGTAAATGTACTGAGAACAGACAAGCTTGATTTGATCTTTAATAAAACTATAAGAAATAGTCTGAAACAGGTTATGTTCTATTATATTTTGCACTGCTGATATGAAGGAGTGGTATTGACATTCCTTTTTTAAAAATGTTCAGAGGGGGAAGGGAAACATTTCCTGAAGTATTGATGCAGTTGTACTGCTATATATTTTGACAAACTTCTTGATTTGAAATCTTATACTGTTGGTTGTTGAGTTCTCCACTCTGAAAGCAAGGAGTTAACTGTGAAGCACAATGGTACTGAAGTAATTAAATGCAGTAGTTGTCATTCACTTCTCCTACCTTCCACAACTACAAGGTCAAAAGTAAAGTCTTGACAAACAGTGCAAAAAGCAAAATTAACATCTGAAAACACAGAATATTTCTCAGTTTTTCACACATGGATTAATTTCCATAAAGTATATGAAATGTATATATTCTTGCTCTTTGCCTAACACTTCTTTTAGTGGTTGACTACTCAAATGTTGTCCTGTTTTCTGGTCTACTTGTTAACTCTCCCTTCTAACCGCTAACCCTAATCAAGACACCTCTATTGTCCAGATTCAGAGCAAATGTACAAAGTTCATATTTTGTGAAATTTAGGATGTCTGGATTCCTGGAGTGCCCAAAACAGCCATTCAGGGACTACCATCCTCACCAGGATCCGTCTGGATCTGGATGCATCGTACCACCAGCTACCACCTTGTCTCAGTGGAATGGTAGGGTGGAGAAAAAGCAGAGATTCTATGAGAAAAAATTTAGAACATGATAAATACCTTGTGTGAGTGCCTACACAGGAGGGAATTATGGAAGAGGTTCGGTATGAAAAGACAGGTCTCACTAGCGAGACACAGACAAAGCATGAGAAATGCTCTATTTATAGACGCAAATTAAATGTACCCCAAGAACTGTCCTGGTTTCAGGTCAAAAGTCATGGGATTGTTCACATAATTGCTAGGAAATTGGTTTAGTTTCTAAAACAGGAGAGCCTTAGGTAAACTCTCTCCTGGGTAGACAGACCTTTGTGGAACTCTCCTGAGAGTGCTTTGGGAAGGCACCCAGTGATGTCTGCGGTGCGAGACCACTCATAAATGTTCCCATGCATTACTTGATTTTCTGATGCAGGTCTGTCAAAACTGGAGGAAAGGAAGGACACGTAGATAGTCTGTAGATCTGAGAGACTACCCTGTGAGGTGCAGCAAACAGCCAGGAAATGCCAGCAAGAAATAGTAAGTGTTTTAGCTGAGAAAGAGGAACGACAAAAATTGTAAAAATTTCCTGTACTGCAGGAAACAGAGGACCCATAAGGTAACTCCAATCACAATACTTATCCCTGACTATGAAGACATATATACAGGTCTAGGCACTGACTCTATTCATTGGACATACAGGGATTTCCCCTCATGTTAGCCACAGAATAATCAAATCATAGAATATTCTGAGTTGGAAAGGACCCACAAGTATAATCTATTTAACCTCCTGGCTCCACACAGGACCACCAAAAATCCCAACACTGTGTCTGAGAGCGGTGTCTAAATGCTCCTTGAACTCCAGCAGCTTGGGGCCGTGCCCACTGCCCTGTGGAGCCTGTTCCATGCCCATCAACCCCTGGTGCGGAACCTTTTCCTAACCCGCAGCCTGACCCTTCCCTGACTGTGGTGATTTAACCGACTATAGCTCCCAACAGTTGTTTGCTCGCCCTCCCCCAGGCTGCAGATGCAGATACCCAGAGAGGCCCGGGACTGCTGGTGTACCACCAGTGGCTGCCTCAGCGGGATGGAGGAGGGATGTGAACAAAAAAAAAGGTAGAACTCATGAGCTGAGATAGATTAATTTACTAAAATATGTAAGGAACAAGAGATAATAAAATGTAAAAGGGATAAAATTGTAATAATACTGATAATTGGGACCAGTGAATTACAAGAGAGGTGATTTCTCATACACGTGCAATCCCAACCCAGAGGAAAGAAACTGAAACCCCTCACCTTCCACTCCCTCCCCAGAAAGTAGGGAGAGGGCCATGACGTGATGTATATGGTATGGTATACCTTGTTGGTCCATTTAAGTCAGGTGTCCTAACTCTGTCCACCCCCAGCTTCCTAATCCCTTCTTTACCAGCATTTGAAGATTTGAATGTGCTAGAAACTATGACATTGGTGCAGCTCCATGCTGTTCCCTCGGGTCCAGTCGCTGTCCCCAGAGAGCAGAGATCAGCGCCTGCCCCTCCGCTCCCCTTTGAGGGAGCTGTATGCCGCCATGAGGCCTCCCCTCAGCCTCCTCTGCTCTGGGCTGAACAAACCAAGGGACCTCAGCCGCTCCTCACACATCTTGCACTCCAGACCCTTCCCAATCTTTGTAGCCCTCCTTTGGATGCTCTCCAATAGCTTTATGTCTTTCTGATATTGCGGCACCCAAACCTTCCACCAGTGCTCGATGTGAGGCCGCACCAGGCAGAACAGAGAAGGACAATCCTTACCCTTGCCTGACTGGCAGTGCTGGGCCTGATGCACACCAGGATATGGCTGGCCAGTTTAAGTGCTCTGAAATTTATCCTTGATGTGTGTGCTATATGTATAAATGTGATTGCTAAACTCTGGCATAACTTGTCAGTAATGGTGTTCTTTCAAGTGTTTGACACTCTGTATGTGCAGCCCTCTAAGACTTCAACAGTAATTTCTTTGTGTACTTCCTATTGTTTTCAGCCAATCCTTACCAAATCCAACCGTGATATTTAGTTGAGCTTTGATATGGAATATCAAAGGACATGGAAGGAAAATTATTAAGTGAACAAGAAATGATGTATAATAGATTATTGATGTCAAAGGACTTTGTTGAAATTGGACATTTATTTGTTCTAATATCATGAAGTTAGATGATGTCATAAGTAGGGCAGATTATTTTCTTATGCCCTTCAATGCACTGATTTGGATTGTCAAATCTAAATGAGCTGTTTTAGTAATGTAATACGTCAAAAGGTTTGCTGCTCTAATTGCATCAGTGTTGCAATGGTAGAGCATGTCTCTGAGTAACTCTTTGGAAATTGCAAATTAATAATCTTACCAATTTTGAACTTCATCTTCTGTATTCACAGGCTCAGAAATACTGAAATATAAGAGAGAATAAATTTCTCATTTTATCACTTTAACCTGACTTTTAGAGAGGAGTTGACAGTTTGGAAGACTTCTTTCCAAAAAAGTATCGTTGAACTCTGTTATTTTGACAACATGGTTTTATACGAGGGTAGAAATATCACCAAGTATAAAACCAATTATCCTGCTACTTTTAATTAAAGCAAAGGGGAAAACAGTATAATTTCTTCATTTTCTTCTTTTGTTTGTAGTTAATTTTCACACATGTCTGACAGTATAATTAAATGTGTGTCTTTTATAAATGAATGACTTAACAGAAAACAAGCCAACAAATTGGTTTCTTCATAGTTTGGTGTCCTCTGAGTATCGGATTGATATTTATCACACAATTCTCAGACCTTTGAATTTACCAAATGTAGTGCTTTCAACGATTTACCATTTTTGTATGGCAAAGAAGATAACAAAAAAGTGAAAGATGATATAAATTGTGATAGTTTTCTAATAAAATAAAACTGCTGTATTTCCATTTAATAGGCCACTTAGAAAGTAATTGTGCTAGATCCTAGTACATTGAAAACATAGAAATATTTTTTAGTTCATTGATGAACTTTAATGGAGGAATTTTTACATGTAAACACAAATGTATATATACATTTCAAATATATGCATATGTACATAGATATACACACATTATATATGCAGATATATACGTAATATATACAAACACACACACATATATATATATTTAGCAATGTCATTTCCACAGAAAAAGTAGGTGTGATGTGGGAGAACAGTACTGAAGCGAGATGTGGAAATACAGTACGTAGAACTGAAGCCTTGAAAGTATGTGGCTGACCTTGGGAAAGTAGCTTGTTAGACAAGAAGCAGGCTGTTATAGGTGGGAGTGCAGCTAGCAGATGTAGCTGCAAAACTTGTTTATGCTTAAGCAGTATTGGCACAAGTTGCTTTGTTATTAAGCCTTGGGACAGTGGAAAGTTGCTGAGCAGGGCCATATAAGCTGGAGCAGAGCACTAATAAAGGGATTTCAATTTCACATCCACACGATGTTGGGGTCTGTGCCTTTAATACGCCACAATGTGGCTTATACTATAAAAGGTTAGATGAAAAATGAGTGAAATAATGAAATTCAAGGAGGTTAGAGTGTCTTTCCTTACACTTATTTTGGCAAATTGGAGATGAAGATATATAGGGTCGATGCATTACTTGGAATCTCTTGGTTCAGAACAGAAAAAAACTTGAAACTTCCAAACTAATCCACATTGGTTCAGGACATGAATCTTGACTCTGTACTAGCTATTACAACCCTATTTTCTATAAAGCTATTTATGTTTAGAACTACTACTAGGAATTACACTTCTTTATTTGCATACATGTTTGTGAATTAAGATAATTTTAAATAGATTAAAAATCTGAGATTCTTCTGTTCCTTATCTATAAGCAGTTATGGTTTCTTATATCTGATTATTTTAAATTATGTACCGTAGAGTAGTAGCTATCTCTGTTGTGTTGAATATCTGCAAGTTATCAGCGTTTGTTCATAAAAATTGAAGTGGTGCTGACTGTTTTTGATTAAAGATTCAAGTGAGAATATATTTGCTGCTGAAGTTAATTTCAGTTTGTAATTGCAAAGTTAGATCAACACTCAATCCATTTGAGAATCCCTCTCACAGCAGAGATCATTTGCTTTCATTAGCTCACTAGACAAATATAGCTGTTACAATCAAATTCCTGTTGAGGTAGTGATCTTGACAGGATTTGAAAATTATTCCTGTGAATATCATCATCTTAAAATGAAGTATTTGTCATTTCTGTCTCTAGTCAGCAAAGTGGGAAGTGTATTTGTTAGTATGTTTATACAAAATGAAAAAAAAAATTGAGAACACAATGGAAATTAATTGTGTTTGTGTGTTTCAATGTTACAGATATTTACCTAACATTTCCTCTGTTCTATTTCTTATGTTTACTTCTTCATTCTAATTCAAACATGTTGTCTTCTTTAAGTAGGATTGTATTTTAAAACATAATAGATTCACCAGTTCTGAGACCACTAGAGATTATTATCTCATGTATTCTTAGCTTTTGTTTACATCACAGCCCATTACACCTCATTGGTTTTCTTTGTGGTAAGCCCAGGAAATCATATATTTGTGTAAATTAAGACTCCGAAGAGGCATTAAGTTTTGTACTGAAAGCATCCTAATGAGGAGACCTGCTGACAGTATTCAGTGCCTAGCACAAAAGTGAACACCAGATCCTGACAAATCTTTCTAGTAACATGCAAATTGTAGGATTATTTCTCTTTTGTAATTATGTTTTAAGTTTAATCTACTCGAGGTTCATATAGCTCTTATTGTTATGTTTGTAGAGGCTGATCTCCTATTAACTGTCCTCTTCCCATTCTGCCCATCTACTTTCTCTCTGAAATGAAATTGTTTTAATTTATAGTATTCCAGAATTTCGTTAGGAATCCAGGCTTTAAGAAAGAAGTGATCTCACAGGGCTTGTCCTACTAAATGATTAAAACTATAGCTAATGTACTGAATAGTACCTAGAGAGAACATGAACAAAAAAGTAAGAAACCACACACAGACAAACAAAAACAACAAATGAAACAAGACTTATTTGCTCTGTGTGGTAGTATTGTCTCACGGTGAGCAATGAAACACAAAGGAATGTGACCACAGAGAAAACCAGCATACTTGTACTTCATGCCTGAATTTAGAAACTTAGTCTTGAACAATCACTTTAGAGTGGCATCTGAGACATGCTTTGAGAGCTATTCAAGTTTTAATTTCCTGTAGCAGAAAATTAGATATGCTACCTGTATATGGCTATTCAAATACTTTAATGGGTTTGCCAAGGTGTTCTTTGCAGCCTAAAGACATTCTTAATTTATCTTGGTGTGAAGCTTATTATCATGTAGGAAAGAATATATGTCTCCTATATGATTTATAGCAGCATCCAAATTCTGGTGCCTTTGCAGGAAGAATGTTTCACAGTTCTCTCTCTTACCATTGTGTCAGGTTGGTACAAAATAAAAAAGAATCCTCTGCGTTGTAGTTTTAAGTTTATGAATGTTTTTCTGTTTTGCTGCCAAGCAAAGAGGTGCACACGCATATGTTAAGGTACTGTTAAAAATTCAGAGTTCAACTATAAGCAAACTATGTATGAAATACCCAAAGTGGTCTTTGCCTTCTAGAGTTTTGAGTTTGATATTCCCTGTTCTTGCTTACATGCTTCTGCATGCTCTTTGGCTGCAGAGTTCACATCACTGAATGCTGAGTAAATGGTCAATATTACCAAAAAAAGAAACATTTTTATGCAGGATTATGCTACTTTACAGGGCCCTGGGACAATTCTCACTTGTGAATTTCTTTTATGAGTTATCTAAAATGAGTGCATTTGTGTTCATCACAGGCAATAAACTTTGATGGTTGTTCATAACTGCATTTATTCATACCACTCCAAATGCGAGTTCTGTGGCTGAATGCAGCTATGTGCTCATTACTGTGTACATCATTTTATGGCAATGGTGTTATATGGGAGTGCTGATCTCCAGAGTGTTTAGTGTAAAGTCAGAAAAAGGTATGTTCCTGTATAAAAGTGGCATATAACTTTACTGAGGGGGGAAGAATAGGGAATTAAATTCTACCCAGGAATGAAAGTCTGCAGTAAAGCTTATCTCTGTTAGCAGGTGTCACTCTAGACCCTTTTGAAGCATGCTGTTGAATATATAGGAACTAAATTATGCATGAAACAACTGGAAATGATCTTGAAGGAGTGACAGCTCACAAATGTAATCAGAATTCCCTATAGCTGCTTAAGAATACACATAATAAGGTCTTTTTATAATATCTTAATCCAATCACTTGCTTGGAGAACCAGTCAAACTGCTGCACTTTCTTTCAAAAATAAGTTTGCTTACAATCACAGTAATGCAGGCAAATTAAAAGTAACGCTTAGGAGTGTCTGTGACCACAGTTTAACAACCGCTGTATTAAGTATCCAGTTGTCTTCTTCAGATTGTGATTGAATTATTTCTCTCATGTGGCACATTGTATCTAGTCTTTTTGTGCTGGTCTTCTTTAATGCTCAAAATATCCATACTTGATAATATGACAGTAAAGCCTTTTTGAATGATAGGGTTATTAGTTTCTAGTTATGACTAAATTTATAGTTTTAGCCAAAACCTTGTTAAACTTTAAACAAATTGAAAATGGCCTATTTCAGGAAACAATAACGAAAATCTCTTTCCCCCTCACAAGACAGACAAAAACAAAATGAAAAACAAAGGAATATCAAATATTGTAATCAGTCATTAATTGTTGTCTCAATTGTTCCTCAAAAGTTTTATTACCCACAGAGAATTTATTAACCTCCCCTGATTTTTCAAGAAATGCACATAGTTTTAATTAAACTGAATTCTTATCAGTGATGATTAGATTTAATTAGATTGAGCGATTTCTGCATGAGCAATTGTAACCCTTCAGAGGATATATACTTTTTCTTCATCTCATTGTACAATGGTTTCATAAGCAAACAACAACAACAAGAACAAGGAGTGATTAAAACAACCCCTTGCCCAATTCATTATGAGCAGGGGAGGATTCTTTTTTTCCATCTTATGCAAAGAAGTTTTCCAGATATGTCGCTTTTGTTTAGAGCTTGTCTTTTTCAGAACTCCTGAGAAGTCAGGGAAACTTCTCCATTCCTCCCACAGTGATTTTCTTAAACATTTTTATCCTCTGGAATAGTACTTT
>VXAV01007321.1:138195-149007 GCA_013399715.1 Alectura lathami | reverse complement strand
TGACTCTCAGAAGCAGAATATTGCTGTTTTTGCCAGTCCTGCCTAGATGGCTTAGAATGGCTCCAGCAACGCATTGATGAATTAGGCTAGGATAGTGTTAATTTTGATAATTTACAGCTGTACAGTCTCAGGAATACCAAAGCACTGAAAGGTTTCCTTGATGTGGCTACACAGCACCAAGAACAACTACTTTGCTTTATATAGACCAGTATGTGCAGTAATTGCACTTCTGTAAGCTGTGTAGTAACTGAATGGGTGGCTGAATTTCACACTTATGCAAATTTAGATGGGTTTTTACATAATCTGGATTAATGCAGAAAAACTTTTTATGTCTGTAGGGTTTTTTTTTTAATACGTTTTTTCTTTTTTTATTGTATTGTTCTCAATGAACTAAGTAGCGAGTAGATATCACATGCTTCTAATAGCTCCTTCAAGATTAATTATAATGAGGTTCTCCTGCAGCTCACCCAGGACATCTCTGCTCCTTGCAAAACTGAGGCTGTCTGGTTCACATGTCTAAGTAAAGCACATAATGCACATCACAGTGTTGTCTTTTGATATATTGTAGTTTCCTATTTTTTTTTTTTTTCCCTTAGAGTCTCTTCTTCTTACTGATTAGGTATTTGCCTAGTGATATCTAGCACTTCATTTTTTATGTTTTTTTTTTGTTGCTGTTGCTTTTTTTTTATTATTTTTTTTCCTGTGGTGATTTTTTACCTGTGTGCTTTTTACTTTGTTCACGTTGCTGCATCCTTATCTTCAGCAAACCATTTTCCTTATAATCTCTTGAACTTTCTGTTCAGTTTATTGGACTGTCAATTTCTGTGCTTTTCTGCTTCTGTTTGTGCATATGTTTGTGTATGGGTTAGTGACTGGCTTACGATTTTTTTTTTTATTATTTATACAAAGAGTATGAAGAGCCTTCCTTTGTCTTTAACATCTTTTTATGTTTCTTTATTTTTTTTTTTTTTGCTATGATTTCTCTCATTGTATCTGACTTTTTTTTTTTNNNNTGTTTTTTTTTTTTTTTTGGTTTTGTTTTTTTTATTTTTTTTTTCTTTTTTTTTTTTTTTTTTTTTTAAATCTCCTAGTGTTTTTTTTTTCCCTCTGGATAATCTCATTATATTGTCTAATTTTCTTTCCTGTATGTTTTTGTATGATGAATATGATGAATGCTTTATTTGAGTTTTCCTACAGACTGACTTCATTTTTGTCTCTACTCTGTTCTCAAAAATTGGTACATACATATATGAATACCCATACTATTTGTCTTTTAATTCACTATCCTGTGTAAAAAGCAGGAAAGATCAAAAATATCTTTTTTGAGCCCAATTCTGCACTCTTCTTTTTATGCACAACGTTGTTTTGGAATGTAATTTAGTATGCTACAAAGAAAAGGGCAAAGCCTTTGCCTTTCGTTTTCTGAACAACTCACTGGATACCATGAATCCTTTCTTCTGCTTTGACAGTAAGCAAGTGCTTACCGACAAGGTGCTATGTAATACACTATTGGTTCAAGGCTTCTGTGTAGTGGGGGAATGTCATAAAGTGGCCATCGGATAAATGAAAACCATTTTGGATATGTCTCAGCTTTGATCTATAAGGTATGTCCCATCATTTCTTACCAGCAGTGCATGATGAAGTAGGTAGCAGTGCAATACTTACACTTTTCTGACAAAATTGACAGTAAGAAACAGCAGTGACAGTGGGTTCTGTGATGGAGGGCCAGTCTGTGTGAGGCAGATGGTGCTTACAGGTTCCGATACAAAATATTGTTTCTTCAATACCTGGTACCTTCATGGCTTCTAAATATAACTTTGTTCTATTGGAGTCAAGATTTAAAGTAGAAAAAGACTTGCAGCATCGACTCCAATTTTCCTAGAATCTTTTGTTCCTTTCAAAAATTCGTGTGAAATAAACCATAAATTACTGTTGAAGCGGGTCCAGAGGAGGGCCACCAAAATGATCAGAGGGCTGGAGCACCTCTCCTATGAGGAAAGGTTGAGGGAGTTGGGACTGTTCAGCTTGGAAAAGAGAAGGCTCTGGGGAGACCTCACTGCGGCCTTCCAATACTTCAAAGGAGCTTACAGGCAGGAGGGGGACCCACTTTTTACACGGGTGGATAATGTTAGGGCAAGAGGGAATGGGCTAAAACTGAAAGAGGGGAGGTTTAGGTTGGACATCAGGAAGCAATTCTTCCCTGAGAGAGTGGTGAGGCGCTGGCACAGGCTGCCCAGAGAAGCTGTGGCTGCCCCATCCCTGGCTGTGTTCAAGGCCAGGCTGGATGGGTTCCTGGGCAGTTGGATCTGGTGAGGTAGTGGCTGGCAGCCCTTTCCACAGGAGAGGGATTGGAACTAGGTGATCTTTGAGGTCCCTTCCAACCCAAGCCATTCTATGATTCTATGATTCTGTGATTCTATGGTTCTGTAAATAGTAATTAGGTTTTAATTTTATTTCTAAATGAATGAATGTTTTACAACTAGCTTTGCAGTTAAGGTTTACTGACCAAAGGTCTATGTAGACCTATCACATATTCCTTCTGTTGGCAACAATTTCGTCTTAGAAAATTTACTTTCTGACAAGGCAAAATGTTTCCCTCCAGTTTGAAAAATGTTATAGTCTGATATTTTGATATTTGCTCTATTAAAAAAAGAAAAAGGAAAGGATTTTTTTGCGGCTTTGCAAGGAAAACCGTCCCTAACATTTTTATATTTTTAATATTTTTATTTATTTTTGTTGCACTTTTTTTTTTCTGATGAAGAACATCAATTCATACCTTTCTAGTTGTGGAACTGCATAACTACATCCTCTTTAGTTTGTCCAAAACACAATAAAATCTAAAGACATTGCAGATTTTAAATACCAATAGACCTTTTCTCTCTGTCTCTTCTTTTTTTTTTCATCCTTCAGAGATGTCCCAACACCTGTTCTGCTCTTGAATTTTAGAGTAGAAATTGTGCCTTTTGTTCATGGGTGCCTGGGCACAAACTAATTTTAAATGTAGCAGAAGTCATTCCTTTGGCTTCGCTTGAGGCCAGTATAATCAAAAAGAATCAGCCATGAAGACTTTTAAAGCTGGAGATGAAAAACAGTCATGTGGAGGCAGCACCATTATCTAAATTTAGAGTTATCTAATCTTAGTGACAAAAAATATGTTACCTCAGCCTAAAGCATCTGGTGTTTAGCTCTTCTTTTCTCTTGCACTCCTCATTTTGACTACAGATTATCCTGGATATGTAAATGCTTGGCAATGGATAATATTTACAGCTTTCAGTAGTTCTGCAACTGTGACATACTTTTTAATTAAACAGTAACAACTGCAGCCTGTGGCATTTTCTGAGATTAATGAGTGGCTGGAAAACTTCATAGCCTAAAGCAAATTAGCCCATCATTAATTAATCATAAAAAACTTGCTTTGGGCTTTGGTTATAATCTGTTTGGGCTCAGAATAAAATGAAGAAAATTAATTTCCTTTCTGTCGTGTTGCCTCTTTTACCCAAACTACTGGTAGCTTTATTGAACTCTAACATTCAATACTGATGTAAAGCACTATGAACCTTGTGCACATTTTTCAAATAACAGAAAACTTCTGAATCCTTTTCCCACTGTAGAAGGTGCATTCTCACTGAGGCAGATTATTTATTCCTGAAATACAGAGAAGTCAGGGGAGTTCTCCATATTTATCTATACCACTATATTTCCACCAAGAATTCTTTCAATATTTGCTATGTCTTTGTCATTTTCAGAAATATTCCAAATATTTTTTACTTTGCTAAAAATATTTAAAAAGTTAATAAATACCACACTCTCTACCCCCCAGTTTGTGATTTTATCTCTATCATGTGCTGTGAGGTAGGAAAAAAACAGTCAAATATCTCATAAACATATGTGCAACCTGACAAGAGCTGTTTTAGTGTGAAGGATCTCAGGCATTTTTCAAATCTTTCAAAATTCATCCCACCAGAGATGAGGGCCAGGTTCTTTAAACATCTCCTCATTGCTGAAGAAGAGATAAGATACAGTATATGCTTTTCAGCATAAAGTTAGCAATGGGAAAAAATGAAATTGGTAAATTCAGAAATAAGATTATTCTATTTGATCTCCAAAGGGTGGTAATAAAGGCACTGATACTTCAGAAGCCAGCATGCTATGTGCTTCAGTGAGACAGTGAGATGAAGTTTGTTTCCTCTGTTTCTTTTCAGCCTATAGTTTGTCTGGTAGTCCTCCAAACAAGACACCCAGCCTATGCATTTTTCCTGTGGTGATAACACCAGACTACTGGGAATTTGATTGCTGCTGATCATAAGCAACTATAAGGGAATAAAACATTTGTTTACTTGCAGCCTATCTGCATTTCAGAGAGCACAAATATACTTTATGATAACAGTCATCATCCAAATTGTGCTTCTTACAGAGTAAGAGTTCAGGAATGTAGTTAAAAGCTATCAAAGTAACTGTCACTCTTCTTTCTGCCTTTTGCATTTACTTGGACAGGATTATTGAAAAAGCACTGACACACATACAGTTTTGATGCAGTGAGGCAAAAAGGCCTCAAAAAACCCAAGCAATACAGTGCAGGCGGCAATCAGGCCTTTTGCAAAGAAAATTTGTGTGACTGCCAAAGGTAGTTTGACTGAGCCTGATTTTTCATGAGCTGATTTTGAAGATAGTTACACAAATCTGCAATCACTTGAATCTCAGTGTCCAAAATAGATATTTCTAAATTTGTCAAAAAACATTTGGTAGTATGCAAATGCTCTACCAGAATTTTAATCTGTTTTTGACCTTTCTAAGAGACTAATTAAAACAAAATCATATAACAATATTGAAATGTGTAACAGGATTTTTACAAAGAAATAAGTAACTTGAGAGGATCCCAGAAAAGCAGCAAATGAGCTCAGAACAAAAGCGTACTAAGTGAGATACTAAAGCAAGTTAGGAAAGATAAGATCAAGTTTTGTTGGTTTCTAATTTCATAGAATCATAGAATTACTTGAGTCAGAGGGAAAGGTCATCTAGTCCAACTCCCCAGCAATGAAAAGGGGCAGCTACAGCTGGACCATGCTGCTCAGAGCCCTGTCCAACCTGACCTCGAAGGTCTCCAGGGATGGGGCATCCACCACCTCTCTGGGCAACCTGTGCCAGTGCTTCACAACCCTCAGCATAAAAGCTTTTTCCTTATATTGAGACTTAATCTTCCCTCTCTCAGTTTGAAACCATTTACCCCTAGTCCTATCACAACAGACTAAACTAAAGAGTCTGTCCCCTTCTTTCTTGTAGCCCTTTAGATACTGAAAGGCCCCTATCAGGTCTCTCCGGAGCCTTCTCTTCTCCAGGCTGAACAGCCCCAACTCTCTCAGCCTGTCCTCATAGAGGAGGTGTTCCACCCCTCAGATCATTTTTTGTGGCCCTCCTCTGGACACGCTCCAACAGCTCCATGTCCCTCCTGTGCTGAGGACTCCCCATCCGGACGCAGTGCTCCAGGTGGGATCTCACCAGTGCAGAGCAGAGGGGCAGGATCACCTCCCTTGCCCTGCTGGCCACGCTTCTTTGGATGCAGCCCAGGATGCGGTTGGCTTTATGGGCTGAGAGGGCACAATGCTGGCTCATATTCAGCTTGCCGTCCACCAGTACTCCCAAGCCCCTGTTGGCAGGGCTGCTCTCAATCTTTTCATTCTCCAGCTTTTTTTCATAGTGGGGGTTGCCATGACCCAGGTGCAAGACTTTACATTTGTATTTATTGAACTTCATGAGGTTCTGCTGTGCCCGACACTTGAGCCTGTCCTCTCTGGATGGCATCCTGTCCCTCAGGCATGTTGACTGCAACACACAGCTTGGTGTCATCTGCAAACTTGCTGAGGGTGCACTCGATCCCACTGTCAATGTCATTGATGAAGATGTCAAAGAGGATCAGTCCAGGTACAGATACCACTCATCACCAACCTCCATCCAGTCATTGAGCCATTGACCACCACTCTCTGGGTGCAAACTTGCAACCAGTTCTTAACCCAAACCCATTGTATGGTCCACCCATCAAATCCATATCTCTCCAATTTGGAGATGTTGTTATGGGGGACTGTGTCAAAGGCCTTCCTGAAGTCCAGATAGATGACATCAGTGGCTCTTCCCTTGTCCACTGATGCTGTTACACTGTCATAGAAGGTTGGTGCTCCATTAATTTTCATTTTGTATGTTTAGAAAAATAGAATATCCCCAGAAGGTGTGTGTGGCTCAAAATGAAGGCAGAAGATGAACTAATGGTGCTAAAGCAGAAACTTGTCTTGTTCCAGGAAGTATTTGGGCCAAGCATGGGAGTGTTGCCCATAGAAAACAAAAACTCAGAGCATTGTTGATCTTCAAGAGTTGCCTCTTCATTCCAGCAGTCACTGGCAGCTTGTTCATAGTGCTTTGTACATGGTAATGGTTACAGTTAAGGGCAACAGAGTTAATTTCTTCACAATGAATGTAGCTTTTTTATACACATAAACCGTTGGTGGATTTTGGTTCTGAAAGTGCTCATTATCTTCTGCTTACTTTCACAACATGTGAGGAGCCCTAACAAAGCTCTAAGATTGCTGACAATGCAAAATCAAAGTATATTCTCAAGTTTCTGAAGCAGTGTGAATACCTAATTCCTTGATTTCTCAGCAACAGTGATATGATAAAGGAAGCTCTATACTAAGAATGATGAAGTAGACTAGGACTCTAGTCTTCATTTTTAAAAGTAAGTGACTGAGAGATCTGATGGAAGTCTATGAAAACAAGGTTAAGAAGGAGAAGTGTCATTTGCTCACTGATTTTCCCTGATAGAAGAACTAAAGGGCATCCAATTGAGCTACCAGAAGGCAGGCTCAAACAAGTAATATGTAGTTAATCAGCAGTGCTTGCTGAAGGTTTATAAAAATGATAGTAGTCTATTTGGGTTCAAAGTGAGAATTGATAAATTCATAAAAAGTCTGTGAAAGGTTATTACATATAAGAAAAGCATGCCTTTCTCAGGAAGAGCCTGAAATACAAGTTCTGGTAAACAGTTCTGGCAAAAACACCTTGCCACGTTAGCTCTGTCTTTGTACTTGCCTCTAGCTCTTTGCTTGAAAGAAGGGTACTATATTGAACAGACCTCTGCTGTGCCTCAGTATGTCATTATTAACATTCCAGTTCTCCCAGCTATGTCTTTGCTGGCTGTTGCTGCTGTGTGATTACTAGTAGAAGTCTGTTGTTTCTATGATCACACCGTTATTTTAACACGCTGGCCAAATTATTGAAACTTTGTACATGGAGGAACATGCATTTAGTAATGCTTACAAATTCCAGCATCCATCATGCCATAAATACAAGCAGTATTGCTGACTCTATGAGAATCTTGTTTCTTTTAAAAAAAAAAAAAAATATTTTTGTGTACAGAAACTAGTTTGTAATTGTTTAATTATATAAGTGAATAGAAAGAGTTTCAATGAAGACATACATATACACTAAATCATTCAGAATTTGTGTACCACAAGAACTTTCACAGTGGAATTACTCTCCTAGGTAAAAGGTTTTTTAATTCTCTGATTTAGCATTTGGAGTTATTCTCTTTATCTAGTGTAAAATCATAACATTTCAGGATGTTCTATAGTTGAATCTAAAGCTGATACTTTGGTTTTGAAAGCACTTGCTGTTTGCCTCTGTCATAATTGCTCAGGAGTCATGTGATATAGTAAATGAGCCATGGGCTTCATTTATCAAATTATTAATAAGAAAAAATATTATTTTCCTAAACACACATGAACTCAACCTCTGCTATTGTATACTGCAGAGATTTCTTTCTTTCAGTAGCCAAGTCTTGATAACACATTTACCAAACTCCTTTACATTTTCTCCCACATCTCTGAGGTTCTGCATTTTTGTGTACAATTATCACAAGCATACTTTTATGTTTCCCTTTAAAATGCACCTCTTTATTTCTGTCTACAAAATATTTGAAAATTAGCAGGTATGCTATGACTGATTCATAAGCAGGCAAGATCTATGGTTTCTTAATAGGCTAATTAGCCTCTACTGATTTCATATCTAAAAGCAGTCTCTATGCTTTTATGTATTCATTTTTTCTTCCTTTGTTATGTTCTATAAGTTTTCTGTGATTCGTCCTATTTGGAGAGTATTTACGTCCAGAGCAGATGCCCATGCAGATCTGCCCAGCCAAGTTAGTGAACTGTGTCGATCTGCCATACCCTTCAGCTTTGCTTTCTTGGTTTTGTTTCTCTGAACTTCGGTTCAGAGTTTTTATTACCCCTGCATGCTCTGAGGTCTGGTACAGAGAAGCATCTCATCACACGAAGAATCATGTGAATGTTGTATTTCATTTAATGAAAGCTTGTTGAACTTAAAATATCTGGAAAAAATACTTACCATTTAATAAAATTACATTTTGAAGAAAATATTCTAACTTCTGCCAGGAAACTATGCCTGCCTAAAAACATGTTGAAATAAGCTTCCCCAGGACACTGACCTTTAAAAAGCATATAATGCCAAGTGGAATCTTGAAACACTTAGTATATAAGGGTCTTTCATTACAAAGATGGGGTAAACAGGAAATAACATAAGCATAGATTGATCTAGTGGGATGTCCCTGGGTGGATGATCTTTAAAGTCCCTTCCAATCCAGACCATTCATACAATGCTACGATTCTTTGATTCTATGATACTGTGATTCAATTTTCTTCTGAAAAGCATGTGATTCATTATTCATGGAAAAATACTTTCTGATTTGTGTTCCTCTGGAACAATGCAATAGCATTATTTATCATTTCCACCAGAAGATTTTTATTGATTCTACTATAGTAATTGTGGCTCTCTACAACTGACAGTCCGTAATAAATTTTTATTTTCTAGGTTTACTCATGCAGCATATCCAAAAAATAAGTTGTTTCCCCCCAAAAAATATATATGTATGTATACAGAGAGATCAAGATCAGATAGGTCTTATTGATTTTCCTTTATTTTTTCTGAATGGGAGTATACTTTGCAACCAGCTATATTTATCCATACATTAACAAACTAATTTCCTGTATTTTTTAATACCTAGAATCTCCCAGTGACTTATATTACAAGGATGTAGATCAAATCCATTGCTTTTTCTGACATAAATACAGATTTAAGTATCTTTTCTTTGACACCTGGGGTCAGATGTTTAGCTGGTCACAGATCATGACTTCGTTGTTGCTATGACAATTTACTTTAGCAGAAAATCTATTATTTCTTTTGGTAACCTTGGGTAAAATATGCAGTATATAGTTTATAAAATGACATCTCGTGTATTTTGAAAAATCAGCCCCAATATCCACGTTTCTTTTTCTGATGCTAGTTTGTATTTGAACATGGTTTTTAAATGACTCGATAACAATAACAGTCCTTAATATCAATATTGTTAAACAGCAGGTTATCAATAATTAGTATATTGGTTTGGTCCAGCTACTGCAATACTAGTGTAATGATAACCATCAAGAATGTGTCAAATATTGTANTCCATCAGTGACAACTACTGTTATGTTGGTGATTCTTGTGTAACTTGATTATGTATATATGAGATCTTTTTAAAAAAAACCCTGAATCAAAATTCACTGCTGTTTGTAAGAGTCATACTTATGTACAATAATAGATTTCTTTCTTGATTTATGGAGATGTTATTTTCTTAATCAAATTGGCAATAGTTGATTGAGCTTACAGTTAAATATTATATTTCATGTGCTGTTTAGTNAGAATATTTAAAACTGGCACTGGGAAATATCAAAGGTTATTGTAATGAATAATGGATACTGTACAAACTATAGAATCCATATAGCTAATTAATAAGATAGCAACGAGTGTAGAGGGAAAGGAGGAAAAAGTATTTAGCTACTCCAGATGAGTTCAAAATTTCAGTTATTTTAAAATAATTCTATCCAGGGTATCTCTTAACTTACAACATTCTTACAGCATTTCACAAAGATTTAAAAATGATTAACAAAGTGTGTGGGCAAAAATGTCTAGCATGAGTATGTAGGACTTGTTAGCAAGGCATATTTAATCAGAAAATTAATGTACTGAGATCCTGTAGTCAACCTTTTTTTTTTTTTTCAGTTGTGTGGAAGTAGTAAAATATCCACAGATCTAAGTTGACAGCTACAGCAGAACATGATTGTTTCTCTGCATTTGTTTGTTTTTAAGATATTGCTCCTTTATGGAGAAAAGTTCTTGATAATGGATGATAATGGAGCCTGACATGAGTCGTAAAACTTTGACTAAGTTTTGCTTTCACGAGAGAACAACTTGTGGAATGGCAAGTGATTCCTTCAATAGGGGATCATAAATATAGAACACATGTGAAAAACTTTTCATGTTGACACTTTAGCAAAGCTGTATCCTGCATTCCATACAATATTGAGCACTTTCATACATCGTGTCTTGGTTTGCTTAGTGCTAGTGATTACATCATAAATACTTGAGGTCTGATTTCCTACAGCGTTCTCCCAGTTTCATGCTGTCCATTTTATCCTAGTTTGATTAATCAATGGGATATCATAAATATAAGCTGGTTTAGTCTATTGATAAATTACAGCATACAAGATGTCTGAAGAATTTTCGTGTAAGGAAAGGTATCCTGCCTGCCCTTGCTTATTCTTTCTATCAGATGAAAACAGCTATGCTTTCTAGTGTACATGATGCACATGACACTGATAAACTATTCTGATCCATCAGTGACAACTACTGTTATGTTGGTGATTCTTGTGTAACTTGATTATGTATATATGAGATCTTTTTAAAAAAAACCCTGAATCAAAATTCACTGCT
>VXAV01007321.1:108552-129190 GCA_013399715.1 Alectura lathami | reverse complement strand
ACTTTTTTTTTTTTTTTTTTTCCTGTTATTTTTCTTTTGAGATCAGATGACAGTATTCAAAGAAAGTGCTTAGGGATTCATGTCATGGCATATTGACATTTTCTGTTCAGTTCTAATCTGTTTCTGTTTCTAATTCTTAATATTCGGTTTGCTTGTTTGATATCTGCTGAGCATTCTGATGACATTTTCATAGCATTATCTATTTAAGCTCCAAGATCGACTTCATTATTAATAATAGGTTGTTCATAGCCCATCACTATGTGTGTGAAATTTGGATTTTGCCTATCTAATTGCTTTTGTATTATCAAAATTGAATTAAATTGACGGTTTTATCACTCAACCAGAATCTTAACCTCTCAGAATCTCTCTGCAGCTTTTGTAAACATCTTATATTTTGCTGATGACAGCAACCAACAACTTCTTCTCCACATCAGTTTTCATGAGATTTTGATTAAGTCCTATCTTCAAAAGAACACCTGTGAGGCAAATAGATTTGATTGCCTAAATTCTTCCAGCTCTTAAATACTGCTTTGGATCTCTCTTCTTCCTTTCTTTCTTCCTTTCTTCCTTTCTTCCCTTTCTTTCTTTCTCTCTTTCTCTTTCTTTCTTTCTTTCTCTCTCTCTCTCTCCCCCTTTCTTTCTCTCTTTCTTTCTCTCTTTCTCTCTCTCTTTTTTCCTTTCTTTATTTCCTTTCCTTTCTTTCCTTTCATTCCTTTCTTTCTTTTTTTTTTTTTCCTTGTTATTCCTAAATAATTATCTTCTTATAGAGCTGTGCCATCTGCATCACAGTTAATAAAAAGTTGCACAGACTAGTTGTTAAAATTTATTTTACATCTTATAACGTGATTGTTATTAATTTATTTGGTAAAAATAGTAGATGATTTGGTTTTTATGATGTATCTCAGAAATAAGTTCAAAGGGGAATACATAGAGAGTGGAAGTATTAGGGCAATCAGAAGAGGGAAGGAGTCTTACGTAAAAAGACTTACAGATCTTGGTTTATCTGAGATGAAAACCAAGATTAGTAGAAGAATTGAGCTGTTTTCATTAAATTTCACTTGAAATAAGAAATGACAGTTCAATATAGAACTTGCTATTTTCAGGAAGTTATTTATGTTATGCATTTCTTTTGTACATTTCNCCTCCCCTCCAAGATATTCTCTGGTTGATGCAAGATCAACGATAAGGATGTCCAAGGATGTGTGTTGTAAAGCAGATCAAACTAGATTATGAGAACTTTCCATCTCTGTAAGCTTTGGAAACAGCATGCAGGAGATAAACACAGATTCTGCCAGTTTGGATCAAAATTGAACCCTCTGTGATAAACTTCAGTGTGGAGAGGCAGTGACTTGTGTCTGAATCAAAGCTTGTGGCAAATGACATCCTTAGTTTTCTTCTCTGTTTTTTTCTCTTCTAAGCTTCTGTTACTCACTTGTGTGTGTCACAATTTCTGTTCTGAAATTTATGAATCACAGTGATATTAATCTATCACACAGGCTTGTTGTGTTATAAAAATTAATTCTACTTACAAAAGTGGGGCACCCAGCACCCGGTTCAAGGGTCCTATAAAAATATTATGTAGTATCCCTTTAAAAATGCTTAATACCAGAAAATATATATACAGTACAGATGAGCACTTTCTCTGGTAGAGATTTGTTATATTTTTCAATAGACAAAGGAGACAAACATAGCACATATTTGTGCAGTGTAAGATTAGAAATTTCTTGTTATCTATTTATTCTGAGAACATAGATTACCACTTTATAAAGCATCTCCTGCCTGACATCCCCCCAAAATATATTAAAGTTCTAGTAACTAATTTCTTTATAGTTTTTATTTTTTTTTACAAAGAAAAAATGCCTGGAAATTGAGCCATTTTAATGACATAACAAATTATGTTCCAGTATCAGTGAGTGTCAGATTTGAGACTTAAATATTAATGATTACCATTTAGAAGAAAACCGAATCAAAGGAAGAGTTCTTTTGTGCTGCAAGTAACAAATTATTTTATTACAAAGGACTGTGTGTGCAAACTGAAGAGTAATTGACTTTCACTGTTTAAAATCATACTCTAGTAGGATGCCTTCTTCAACTGAATGCCTTTTTTTTTTTTTTTTTTTTTTTTTATGTGTGATGATATCATGATGTTAAAGATCCACTGTGAAGGTAAGGGATTCTTGCTCTGTTCCTCCCAAAGGGCTTCATGAATCTGTACTAAGGCACAGTGGTGATGGTAGAAAAGCACAGTTATTTGTGGGAGAAAATGTTTTTTTTTTTTTTTTTTTTTGGATGAAATCAAGGATAATCTGCGTTACTAAAAATTGTTCCAAAGTTCAAGAGTAGGTAGAATGCAGTTCTCTTCAGGGAAACTCTAAAACTTGGGAACAATAAATGACAAGTGGTGGAAAAGGAATAGTAGTAAGCTATGGTTCTGTGACTCTGTCTTCAGCAACTACTTACACTATACTAAAATCAGCAGAAATAGGCTTGCTGGTGGAAAGGGGTAAAGTAGCTGATGAGATTTCTTAGCTGATGACACTTGCAGGAAAGCCAGTAGGCTCACTATGTGAGAAGGACTAGTAACAGGTATATAGACACAATCTGACAAGTAGCTAACCGCTTGTTTGAAGAAGATGCAGCCTTTGAAAATTCATGCCTGTATGATATTCAAGCACAATATTGTAGAAAATTCTGATTTTTATCTGAGGCAGGTGAATGACTAACGAACTGCAAGTTTAATACAGACTTTCAGGAATATAGAAGTAGAAATTAGGAAAGTTTTAAAGGCTACAACTCTCAGGGATATCCATCCAAAATTAGCTCAGGCTTTCCAATGTTAATGATAGCAGCGCTGAATATTACCTTCTTCTCAGTCGTTTTGATAATCTGCTAGAAGTAATTGTTAAGTACTTGTTCCACACCATACTTTCCCTGTTTTCCAGCCCTGTTGAATTTAAATTTCCATTCATCAGCCTTTTGATCACAAGACCCTTTCCTTTCCTCCCATCTACTAAATCCTCAACATACATTATTATACGTCCGAATTATGTTCTGGTAAACAGTGTAAGAGAAATGAGAAAGAGCAAGCAATAAATAAGGCTAGAAAACACTCAAGCCCAAACCTGATTTAGCTGGCAACAGTACTCTGTAGGATACTTCTAAAATAGGTACATATATACATGTCATGTAACAATGTGTTGCACTTGGATTGGGGCAATCCCAAGGGCTGGGAGAAGAACTCATTGATAGCAGCGCTGCCCAGAAGGACTTAGGGGTTGTGTTGGATGAAAAGCTGAACATGAGCCAGCAGGGCACACTGCAGCCAGGAAGAGCAACTGTATCCTGGGCTGCATCCCAAGAGGAATGGCCAGCAGGGAGAGGGAGGGGATTGTCTTCCTCTGCCCTTGTGAGGCCCCACCTGCAGTGCTGCATCCAGGCCTGGGGTTCCCCACGCAAGAAAGATGTGAATCTGCTGGAGCGGGTCCAGAGGAGGCCACAAAAATGATCAGAGGGCTGGAGCACATCCCCTGTGAGGGAAAGCTGAGGGAGCTGGGATTGTTCAGCCTATGGAAGAGAAGGTTCTGGGGGGACATCACTGCAGCTTTCCAGTACCTGAAGGGAGCTTACACAAAGGAGGGAAAGCAACTTTTTACACAGGCAGAAAGCAATAGGACAAGTGGGAATGGATTTAAACTAAAAGTGGGGAGATTTAGGCTACATGTTAGGAGGAAATTCTTTCCTCAGAGGATGGTGAGAAGTTGTGGATGTCCCATCCCTGGAGGTGCTCAAGGCCAAGTTAGATGGGCCCTGGGCAGCCTGATCCAGTGAGTGGCAGCCAGCCCTCAGCAGATGGCTGGAGCTGGATGGCTTTTAAGGTCCCTTCCAACCCAAGTCATTCTGTGATTCTGTGACTCTATGATACTATTCTGTATATGATATATTTACACAAAAAACATAACTCACAATGAAAATATCTGTTCTGTAACATTATCACATTCTTTTCATGTCATTTTTTGCATTCTGCATTCAAGGTTTTCTCCATAGATGTGCCTTCTAATTTTTGCCTATTTACTTAATAGCAGAAAGGCCACTTCCCTGTCAAACAAGTCTGGTTCAGCAAAACTTGTGTAAATATCCTTCAGATAAGACTACAGAGTAAAACAAGACACTGTCTCCAATGACAAAGCAGTTTACCTTCATACTGCTCAAAATGTCAGCTGTAGAGATGCACTCAAAACAAGCATATTCCACTGGCTTTGGAAATATTATATTCCTGTAATCGTATGTATTTAAGAAAGTATCTACTTTCTAAGTTCTTTTAAAAAGTAATCTTCAAGCCAATACTGATCAACTTTGATTATGCTGTATCATCCCAGCTGACCTGTTTAGAATGGAGATTTGTGTTTGAATAGTTTTTCTTCCTCAAAACATTTTAGTATTAAAAACAATAAAGCTATTGGATTGCAACTAAATATTGCAGTTTTATAGAAAGACTCAAGATATACAAACACACTCTTACAGAAAGAGTCAATGAACAAATAAATTATTTCTTTTTTTTTGAAAAATCTGATTTCTTATTTTTTTGGTTAGTTTCTTAATCAGAAGAGTTTTAAACACTGTGAAATTCTCAATTGAAGGAAAAAAAAAACATAACAACAACAAAAAAACACCAACCTACCAAAAATCAACAATCAAAACAAATTGATTCCTTTTGCCTTGTGAATATTTACATTTAAATTTCTTAGCTTAAGGATATTCTACATGATGATAGACAAGTCGCTTAGGCTTAGGAACCTGATATCTCATTTTTGTCGTATCTGGCATTGAAAGTTGAATAGGATTCTGTTCTTGCTCAGATCCAGTAAATTCTTCAGCTACTGCAGAAGAAAACAGAATGGAGGTTTGACTTAGAGACCTTATTTCTGACTAGCCAGGTCCAGTTTTACAAACTGGAACTGACAGCAGTTCAAATGCATGCTCCTGTCTCCCAGCTGTTGTGCATCTGTGCTATCCGTGCTGCTGTCTTGCCTCAGAGAAGTGCAGTGTGATGTGGCAGACTGCTGTGGGTATGACTTTCTGAACTGTCTTTACTTGTGATGGCTCATGAGACTTGTTCAGTCATTCTTTACTTCAGCTGAAATGAGGTGCTTAGAGTTCAACGAATTCTCTGGGATTTAGTTTTGGGGAAAATGACATCCAGGATCTGTAACCTGGACAACTGGAATTCCCATGCAAGACTTAGAGAAGGCTGAGCAGCCCACACGACATCCACAGAAACTCTAGGCGCAGCCTAATGTCACTTGACTAAGGAAGGAGATGCTTAGATGATATGGAAAGGCATAAAGATTATTTCTACTATGTTAGTATTAATGGGAGTCTTTGGATATCAGAACTCCCAGAGTGCTGAATGCCCATTAAAAATTATTTCTGTTCCCTTCCATGAGTAGTTTCCAGTTATGTAGATAATACAGATATGAAAAAAGTTTTTATACTCATATTGCACTGATGGAAAATATGCAATTGTATTATTTGCCGTAAGACAAAGAATAAGCTGTTGGCAGAGGGACTGTACTGATATTTTTGCAGTCCTTGCCTGGTGTCAGGCACACTTGTTCATATTCCTGAAGGGAGTTTGCCACTTATTCATATTTCACAATTCTAAAATCCTTTATCCTTGTTCATACAATGGTGACCAAACACCAGCTCAGCTGCTTTGAAATTTATAGAGATTTAATACATACTAATTTGTTGCCATATAATTATATAAAATAGACTTACCACTGAGAATGAGTTTTAAATTAGTTATAGTCAAAGTGAAATAATTTAGAATCATTAAGAATAACTGCATCTGGTGAAGTATTACTGTGACAACTTCACAACAGTATTTCTGATGATGTATGCTCTTTCTGACTGATATATTCCTTTTATTCTTTGCAAGAAACCTCAGGTGGTGGACTATGATTGTAATTGAATACATAATTAAATTTAAAATATCACACAACGTTGTTCAGAGTGGAGAAAGACAAGATGTATGTATTTGCAGTACTGCAATCAAATTCAAGAGAAAGGATGAAATCAATGTGTTACACGTGTTTATCAAGTGTCAGAATACTTCATGTTCTGGTTAGTATTTCCACATTTTCTAGATAGAGCTTACAGTCTGAAACAAAGAAAAAACTCTTTTTGTTGTCATGTTTTTTTTTCTTCCTGACAGTGACATTTCAGCTCCTCTCAGGATTCAAACCAATGTTATTAGAGTGAATACTTCTGAAGTTAATTCTAGCTGTATGGGCACAAATAGACCTGATAATTTTCTGTGCTTTTAGATAAAGGAAAACCACTGAAACTTGTGATTAATTTGAAGTACATTATCGACTAGCTAAAGCATTTCTTCACAATGATATATTGTCCTTTTGCCTATGATATTTCTGTTTAGATAGCTCTTTGTATATTGGCTCAGAATTGCACTCTAAACTTTTCGAAACATTTGGTCAAATTTTTCTACAGCCTTTTACCAATGGATTTAAAGACTGCAAACGTATATTTGGAAATATATATATATATAGATTTTAATTCAGTGAGTATTTGTTTTAATAAACAGGTAGCTCTGGAACACCAGAGGCATTTTTCTTTGCCGTCTGCCACATTGTGTTCTTGAGGTATGCACAAATTTGCACTACATGATTTGTCATGTCTTATTGCTTAATTAACCTTTAGTGTGGTGGCATTTCCCAAATTGTCTGCAGAATTATTTTAGAAGAATGTGTCTTTGTAGATAGGCAATGTCAAATACAGCAGCTTTCTACTGAAAATATTGTTATTTGTTTACACTAAGGATATTATTCTTTTAAATAGGGGCTGTTGAGAATCTTATATCCAAACTTTGCTGCTAGATTACTTTAATCTTCAGATTTGAGCATACAAAATCAATGCAAGTCTTGTTTTCTTTATGTGGAGAAATTTTTGAAACATGAGATCCGACACACCTGGGAAAGAGCAAACCAGTTCTCGGTGTTTACTTACCTATTTTGTAGTTACTAAGTGCCTGTTTTTTGGGGGGCAGGTTACAATTACTGTTCTCTACTATGCAGTATTGAAGTTCCTTTAATGAGAAAATATGAAGCACCCTTTACCATTACTGCAGTGATTAGGAAGATTTTCTAAAAAATAATATTAAAAAAAACCCCACAAATTTGAAAAGTTTCTTCATGCTCCCCTGTGAGAAAGGGTTATTTTATTTATTAAAACAGAACGGATTGAAAGCCATGGTAACTGAAATGTAATCTAATCCTAAAATTTTTATGAGAAATAATTTTAAAATAATTAACTTGATTTTAAAAATACTTTTTTTTTTTTTTTTTAGACTACTGAATATTTAGGTTGTCTGTTCATTTACTGTGCCCTTAACAACCTCAAAGTCATTTCAACATTTATATTTTGGTTTTGCCCTAATATTTTCTACTTATAATCTAGGAGGCAAAAAGTGATTTTTTCTTTCATTGTTCTGAAATAAAAACTTCTGTAAAAGCAGGGGGTAGAAACTCATGAGAATTGATTCACTGGGACAATGGATAGCTTAGGAAAAATATATGGATAGCTTAGGAAAAGCCACTTTTGCCTTTGAAATTTTTGATGCAAAAAAATAATGGGAAGTCATGTTGAAAATATCTTCGAAATATATTCAGGTAATAACGTCCCTATGAAACAGTGTTTAGAAATGACCGGCAACATTTAAATTTGCCTTAAAATAAAAGCTGCCTAATTTAAACAATGCAAAACACAAATCAATGGTTCACAGATTTCAACTTAAAAGGGGGATATACATTTTACTTATCTGATTATTAGAATAAAGACAAATGAAACAGTTAAAGAAATTTCCAGTAAAACAAAAAAAAAATTACAATATTCTCAATAATAGAAGGATGTAGAAACATATTTACTAGAGATAATACATGAAGGAAAGTGTTAATTGCAAACTGATAGTAAAGCTTAAAGCAGTATGAAAGCTATAAAAATAGCAACATCTAATGAAAAGCAGTTCTCAGAAATAAAATTATTTTGTGGAAGATAAACAATAAGCATTTAATACAAATAAAGTCATTAAATTTTCATAATATGAGTACTGAGAATCAAGGTTCTCAGTATCCAAAGGATGGCTATGAAGATGGGGAAGAGTCTGGAGGGCAAGAGGTGTGAGGAACAGCTGAGTGAGGTCCCTTGGTCTGTTCAGCCCAGAGCAGAGGAGGCTGAGGGGAGGCCTCATGGCGGCCTACAGCTCCCTCCCAGGGGAGCGGAGGGGCAGGCGCTGATCTCTGCTCCCTGGGGACAGTGACAGGACCTGAAGGGATGGCATGGACCTGCATCAGGGGAGGGTTAGGCTTGGGAGTTAGGAAAAGGTTCTTCACCAGAGGGTGGTGAGCATGGAACAGGCTCCCCAGGGGAGTGGGCACAGCCCAGAGCTCAAGGAGCGTTTGGACAGCGCTCTCAGACACAGAGCTTGGATTCTGCATGGTGCTGTGTGGAGCCAGGACCTGGACTTGGTGATCCTTGTTGTTCCTCTCCATCTCTGGAGATTCTTGATTCTTTGAGTCATATATATATCACCCTGTCCCGTGTGCCCACTCGCTACACATAAATAAATTCCAATTCAGGCCTCATGAATGAGGTTGTTGTTTTCTACAAGGTCTACAGGAAACAGCTTAGGAACCTTTGCAAAGATGCCTAAAACTAGATGAGAGGAATCTGTTGCTAAATTATACTTGGAAAATTAAGTACTATCAATAGATATACGTAAAATAAGCAGTCAGAGTTAAGTGGGAAAAAAAAAATAAAAGAAATATATCTAAACAGTATCCAAAGTAAATGTACTAGTTTAGTTTAATCTCTAGTATAATACACTAGATTTGTTTTCTTTCAATATATTGTTGTATTCTTTTAATGGGTATTTTTCTTAAAAGCACATTTTCCAGAAACACACACACAGGCATGCCACAGAGGATGAACTCCTCCATGCTAACTTATGTTTTGTGAAGTGAATACACTTTACCAATCAAATTGCCTTCTGACTTAAAAAGGGCTTTGTGTGCAATGAGATTGAAACTGAGTAAAGCTTTTTACCAATGAATACCCATCACTGGTTCTTTTCTTGCTACTTCTTTGTTAGCATCAGCCACATTAGTAACTATTTACAAACGTACATTTCCTTGTTTCTTTCTTGACTGTCCCTTTAACAGTCCGTGGCGGTCCATGTGCTCTATAACATAGAGCAATGCATATTGCTTAAGTATTGCTAAAGTATACTATGTGAGGGGCCTGCATATGATAAAGGAACAAGTGAGTTATGACTAGTGAAGAAATCCATTATTCAAAGAATTAACAAGTCTTTCACTAGAGAGATGAGAAACACTACATATTCAGTCTTTGATCAATCACAACCAAAGCTGTGTATCAGCCACAGGGTAAATTTTTTAGAAGACTCTGTGATCTATCACCCTCCTTGTGCTTTGAGAGCAATACAAAACATCATTGCTTCTTAACAATCAAATTTAATCTTACTGTTCTCTTTTGTATGAAAATAAGCACAGAGCATAGGAATAAGTGCATTCACTGTTTTCTGCTCATCATAATTTAAATTCATGTCTGAATCTGTTTTTTAATTAAATTTAAAAAATAGAAAGATTCTCAAAAATTTTTCTTTAGGTAAGATATTCATGGAAGCTGACCAAAAAAAAAAAAAGGACGAAAAAGGGATTTGTTAAAACATTACAGAACTTGGCAGTAAACTGCATTTTAGAATACCATGTAATACATGGATTTTTTATGATACATGATTTTTTTTGCTATGAAAATACATACTTGAAATTGCTTTAAGTGTACACAAGATGATAGATGGTGATAATTTCAAGCCATTCAAAGGTGACATTTAGATGAATGTTTGTTTTAATGTAGCAGAATTATTGTGATCTGAGACCCTCAATAGAACAAACGTTTTTTTCCTGTAAGATTACCATAATGTCTTATTGCCAACAAAAAAATCTTCATATTTCAGATTGATTATTCAGGTTAAAGTTTAGCTTTATGCATGTGTGTTTAGGTTTTGGATATGAAAACAATGTGATGAAAACAATTAGATAACATGCAAGTGGCAAAAACAGATAGAAAAAGGAAAATGAGGAAGAGAAAAAAAAAAGGAAAAATCAAGAGAAATTAATTCCTGCTTTCCTCAGGGACTCTGTTAATGCAGCTTCTCTGCTTGTTGCCTGTCATGGTTGAAGACAGAGTTAAGGAAAAATGGAGTATTCCATAGCATATACACCACGGCACCCTGCTATCCAGGAAAAGGGGAGGGGAGCAAGGGTGAAAAGCCACAGTTTACGGAGCTGTGCTGGGCTGGTGCGGGGCTGTGCGGGGCTGGCAGGCACGCACAGGCGCCGTGGGGCGGGTTCTGGCTCTTCGCGGTCGGGCTGGCGCAGTCGGGCTGATGCATGGTTGAGAACATGCTTTTTTTCTGTAAGTTAATTGTTCGACTCCAAATCTCTTACATTCTAAATTTACTATTGTAGTAAAGTTAGTTATATTAACTCTCGAGTTCTACCTTTTATTTTCCTCTCACTTTCCCTCCTAACCCCACTGATACTGGCCGCATGCCGGCATTCCCGAGCTTGCTCCCCGGAGGGAGAGGGAAAAGCGAGCTACTGTTGTGAGATACCGAGGATTTAAAACACAACATTGCCCTTCACCGAATGGCACAGATAGGAGAATCAGAGTAGACAAGCTCCAACGACTGAACACTCTCCAGATGCTGAATATTGGAACCTAATATTCTCTCCTTAAAATGGAAGCACAAAATTTCAGCCTCACGGTGCACGGTTTAACAGCATTTTAAGCAGAACTTATACTCTTACCATCACATGTGATCTCTACACCTACATTAATTTCGGGGAAGATTTCACAGTCCCAGCAGGAAGCGTCTAAAGTTCTTGGGCAAGGAGTGTACACCTCATCCCTTCTTCCCCCAGTTCATAGGTTGGTTAGGAAGCTGACAGAACAAAACTCATAGCTAATGTCCTCAGAGGCGACTTCCTGGCCACAAAGATATGCACTTTTGCTGATCTTGGGGATGTCTTCTCCCCAAATTACGTCTTAGTACTTAGTTTCTTTTAGCATATATTTCAAGACAAATCCAGGATGGCCTTCTGGAAAAAAAATCCTACATAATTTTCCCCTGGAGGAAAGCAGATTTAACTGCTCATTTATAGAGTAGCCAGCTCTCAAAAGCTTTTAAAGACAGGCTTTTCCATACAAAAGGGACTTTATGCATTCATATTCTTATTGCATCCTCTCATGTTCAATGCTTGCTTTAGCTTTCTGCTACATAACAAAATCACTCTGAAAACTTTCACTTTATGAAAGTCTTCATATCCTCACCTTTTTTTACATGTCAGAAATTGTGTAAGACCACATATTATAATCAAATAGGTTTGGAAACAGCATTGGCTGGCATAAATACTTTTGAGTCCAATTCAAAGGGGAACAATATTATAATAGTTTCCTTTGGGAAGATTAGATACCTATGTGCCTGAATAATGAATTTGAATGTAAATGTGAATTTCAGCCTATTCACTGACCTTTAAAAAGTTTCAGTGGCTTAATAGCACTTGTCCATATTACCCAAGAAAGTTTAGAACTATTTAATAAACTTCACTTATAAAACAAAGAATCAACTGGGAGTAAAGATTTATGTTAATGTTGGTCTTCTTTGATTTATTCTTTATGATATATTGGTTTCTGCTTAATTTAATCGTGATATGAATTTATTTTTCTAAATGAAGTCATGTCTACTTTTGGTAAATAACTCATGTCTCAGTTTTAATGTTCAGCACTGTACATCTTATTACATTATTTTGCTTTCACTACAGCGTGCAGAGGAAAGAAGAACAGTATTTAGGCCATCTTTATGTTCAGGCTGCTTCTTTGTAAATTTAAACAGGTTCCTGAACCTTGTGAATAGATATTTTACTTTTTGCTATTATGTATAAATATGTGGTTTGTATGGATTTACATCTTGCATCTTACAGCTGTTGACATTCAGAATGCATAGAGTTATGTAGTAATAAATAGTAATAATCATATAGTATAGTGTTTTTCAAGAAACTCCTGATATGATGGCTAAATCTCCTATATTTGAGTCACTTTGTTCTGACAGAATATACAATGATAGTCTGATAGGTTGTTAAGTAATACATTTTTAAGAGTGAATATTAACTTCCATCATTTATTTGTTCAGTATATGACCCAGGTTAAGACCCACTTGGAATTAAATCTGGGAAGAGAGGCCAAGGACAACAAAAACAACTTCTTTAAGTATATCAACAGCAAAAAGAATGCTAGCGATAATGTGGGCCCACTGCTGAAAGAGGTGGGTGTTCTGGTAAGAGAGGTCACTGAGAAGGTGGAGTTACTGAACACCTTCCTTGCTTCAGTCTTCACTGCTAAGACTGGCCCTCAGGAATCCCCAGTTGTGGAGGTAAGAGAGAGAGTCTGGAGAAAGGAAGACTTTCCCTTGGTTGAGGAGGATCTGGATAGAGATCATCTAGGCAATCTCGACACACAGAAATCCATTGGCCCTGAACACCCAGGAGTGCTCAGGAATCTGGAGGATGTGTTGCCAAACCTCTCTCCATCATCTATGAAAGGTCATTGAGAACAGAAGAGCTGCCTGAAGAGTGGAGGAAAGCCAATGTTACTCCAGGATTCAAAAGGGCAAGAAGGAGGACCCAGTAAACTACAGGCCAGTCATCCTCACCTCTGTCTCTGGGAAGGTGATGGAACAACTTATTCTGGCTGTCACCTCCAAAAAAGTAAAAGAAGAAGCTATCAGGAATAGTCAGCATGGATTCACCAAGGGGAAATCATGATTGACAAATCTGGTAGCCATCTATGATGTCATGACTGGCTGGGTTGATGAAGGGAGAGAATCATAGAATCATAGAGTCATAGAATCATAGAATGGCTTGGGTTGGAAGGGACCTCAGAGATCATTTAGTTCCAATCCCTCTGCAGCAGACAGGGCTGCCAACCACTAGCTCACTAGATCAAACTGCCCAGGAACCCATCCAGCCTGGCCTTGAACACAGCCAGGGATGGGGCAGCCACAACTTCTCTGGGCAGCCTGTTCCAGTGCCTCACCACCATCTCAGGGAAGAATTGCTTCCTGATGTCCAACCTAAACCTCCCTTCTTTCAGTTTTAGCCCATTCCCTCTTGCCCTAACATTATCCACCCGTGTAAAAAGTCGGTCCCCCTCCAGTCTGTAAGCTCCTTTGAAGTATTGGAAGGCCGCAGTGAGGTCTCCCCAGAGCCTTCTCTTTTCCAAGCTAAACAATCCCAACTCCCTCAACCTTTCCTCATAGGAGAGGTGCTCCAGCCCTCTGATCATTTTGGTGGCCCTCCTCTGGACCCGCTCCAACAGCTCAACGTCCTTTCTGAGAGAATTGGCTGTTGTCTACCTTGGCTTCAGCAAGGGTTTTTGACACTGCCTCCCACAACATCCTTCTAGGTAAGCTTAGGAAGTGTAGGATAGATGGACAGACATTGTAGTGGACTGAGAACTGACTGACTGGTAGACCCCAGAGGGTTGCATTCAGTAGTGCCATGGCGTGTAGTTGGAGGCCTGTAGCTGGCAGTGTTCCCCAGGGGTCAGTACTGGGTCCGGTCTTGTTTAACATCTTCATCAATGACCTTGATGTAGGGGTAGAGTCCACCCTCAGAAAGTTTGCTGATGATCCAAAACTGGGAGGAGTGGCTGACACCCCAGAAGGCTGTGCTGCCATTCAGCGAGACCTGGACAGGCTGAAAAGCTGGGCAGAAGGGAACCTGATGAGGTTCAACAAAGGCAAGTGTAGAGTTCAGCACGTGGTGAGGAACAACTCTATGCACCTGTACAGGCCAGAGGCTGATCTGCCGGAAAGCAGCTCTGAGGAAAAGGACCTAGGTGTACTGGTGGACAACTGGTTGACCATGAGCCAGCAGTGTGCCTTTGTGGCCAAGGCCAATGGTATCCTAGGGTGCGTTAAAAAGAATGTGGCCAGCAGGTTGAGGGAAGTTCTCTTTCCCTTCTGCTCTGCCTTGATGAGGCCACATCTGGTGTATTGTGACCATTTCTGGGCTCCGCATTTCAAGAAAGGCAGGGAACTATTGGTGAGAGTCCAGTGGAGGGCTATAAAGATGATTATGGACCTCCAGCATTTCCCTTATGAGGAAAGACTGAGGGTCCTGGATCTGTTTGGCCTGGAGAAGAGAAGGCTGAGAGGGGAACTTACCAAAGTTTACAAATATCTAAAGTGCCAAGAGGATGGGTCTAGTCTCTTTTTGGTGGTGCTCAGCAACAGGACAAGAGGCAATGGTCAGAAGCTGGAACAGAAGAAGTTTCATATGAACATGAGGAAGAACTTCCTTAACTTTGAGGATGACAGAGCACTGAACAGGCTACCCAGACAGATTGTGGAGTCTCCTTCTCTGGAGCTATTTGAAACCTGCCTGGTTGCTTTACTGTGCAACCTACTGTAGGGAAACTTCTTTACCAGGCACAGTTGGACTAGATGATCTCCAGGGGTACCTTCCAACTCATGTGTTTTTGTGATTCTTTGCATTTGCCTTAGACACAAGGACTTTCCTGACTTGTAATAACCTCCATCTTGGAGGTTGATAATAATTTATATAGCACCAAAGATTATTCTTTAGTTCACAACTGTCTAACATGTTCAAGAACACTATAAATAAAACCTAGTTAAATTCTCATAAAATGGCTGAACATTACTTTCTCTCAAATTTAAAGCTTCTGACAAGTCAGCATATTTAAACCACTTAGCATAAGTACATTAGTCTATCAGGTAAAGAAGACATATTAGGCTTATTTTTCTTTTGAATTTGCCCATCAGAGAGGCTTGCATGCCCTTTAATCTGTACTGAGTGAATGTATAGTGTTTGCCTGTATAAATCAGCAACAGGGTATATTGCTTTCTTATTTTTGTGCTCCCAAAATCTGTAAATTACTGAGCAGTGAATGCAAAATCTCCACAGTGGATATTAAAGACACATTGAAAAAATCTGTTACAGATTTTTTTTTTTTTTCCCTGTAATAACACTAAGATGCAAGCGAAAGGAATAAAAAGACCTACACATTTTTACTCATATGGCAGCAGTAGCTGCAGGTGATCTTTGAGAAAATTTCCTTGCAGACGTCAGTAAACAAATTTCATATTCTAAATATATACACACAAAACAAAAACAAAAGAGAGAAAAAGTCATTTCTTCAGCTGTTGATACATGAAAGAATTGTCAAAGAACTCTGGTAATTTTTGTGCTAGATAATCAAGTGATTTCCACCAGCTCAGAGTTTTTTGGCACCCTTTTGCTGCTGATACTGAAACAGCAATAACACTTCTAATGATCAGACATCAGCCTACATACCTGAGGGTGTGTGTTGTGAAGATATGTGCTCATATTTGTACCTCAGGCTTATAGAAAACCATTCCTGCATGTTCAGAGACAGTTCACACTGAGGTCATGCAGGTGTTTCGAAATTGTAATCATTTAAGAAAATCTCATATTTAATAGCCAGGACCAGGACAAAGAACTCTCCTCTTCCAGCCGAGTCATGAATCTGAAGTGCAGCTTACTTTTATTTGGCCACTTCTTGTGTTCGAAAACCTTGAGTTTTTGGCCTCAGGTAGCTCTGCTACAAGTGGTGGGAGACAATGTGCCCACAGTGGCTGAATCACAGAAACGTAGAATGACTTGACTTGGGAGGGACCTCAAAGATCATCTAGATCAAATCTCTCTGCAGCAGACAGGGCTGCCAGCCACTAGCTCACTAGATCAAACTGCCCAGGAACACATCCAGCCTGGCCTTGAACACAGCCAGGGATGGGGCAGCCACAGCTTCTCTGGGCAGCCTGTGCCAGCGCCTCACCACTCTCTCAGGGAAGAATTTCTTCCTGATGTCCAACCTAAACCTCCCCTCTTCCAGTTTTAGCCCATTCCCCCTTGTCCTACCACTACCCACCTGCATAAAAAGTCGGTCCCCCTCCCTCTTGTAAGCTCCTTTGAAGTATTGGAAGGCCACAATGAGGTCTCCCTGAAGCCTTCTCTTTACCAAGCTGCACAATCCCAACTCCCTTCCCTCAGGGGTATCAACTGCACCACTCAGCTTGGTGTCAGCAGCAAACTTGCTGAGGGTGCACTCGATCCCACAGTCCAAGTTGTCAATAAAGATGTTGAAGACCAGTGGTCACAGGATGGACCCCTGGGGGACACTGCTCATGACTGGCCTCCACCTGGACATGGAGCCATTGACTACAACCCTTTGGCTGCAACCATCCAGCCAGTTATTTATCCAGCGAACAGTCCACCCATCAAATCCATATCGCTCCAGTTTGGAGATAAGGATATGGTGTGGGACCATGTCGAAGGCCTTGCACAATTCTGGGTAGACGACATCCATCACCCTTTCTTGGTCCACTGATGCCATCACTCCATCATAGAAGGCCACCAGATTGCTCAGGCATGACCTGCCCTTGGTGAAGCCGTGCTGGCTGTCTTGGATCACCTCCTCCTCTCACATGTGCCTTAGCATCTCCTCCAGCAGGATCCGCTCCATGATCTTCCCAGGCACAGATGTAGGCTCACCGGCCTGTAGTTCCCCAGGTCTTCCTTTTTCCCTTTCTTAACAATGGGAGTGATGTTTCCCTTTTTCCTGTCCTCGGGGACCTCACGTGACAGCCACGACTTTTCAAATATGAAGGAGAGTGGCTCAGCAACCACATCAGCCAACTCCTTCACGACCCTGGGATGCAGCTCGTCCAGCCCCATAGACTTATAAAATTCACTTTCATAAGGCGGTCTCAGGCTTGCTCTGCTCTTACACAGGGAAGGATTTTACTCCTCCCATCCCCACTTGGATTTTCAGGAACACTTGAGAGACTTGGGCACCCTGATCAGCAGCGAAGACCGAGGCAAAGAACTCATTAAGTACCTCAGCCTTCTCCACATCAGAGGAGGCCAGTTCTCCCTTCCCATTCGTTAGAGGAGGAACACTCTCCTTCACCTGCCTCTTCTGCCCTATGTAGCTAAAGAAACCCTTCTTGTTTCTTTTTACATCCCTTGCAAAGCTTAATTCTACCTGTGCCTTGGCTTTTCTGATCCCTTCCCTGCATATCCCAACAGCATCTCTGTAATCCTCCCAGGCCACCCATCACTGCTTCCACTGCCTATACTTTTCCTTTTTTATTGTTAATTAAATGTTAATTAAATGTTAATTAAAAATAAATAGAGTCTGTACCTTAGGGTATCTCCTGAAGATTTTTTAAGCTTGAATTTCATTTGACTGAGAAAAGTCTGTCACTTATGGGGCTGCTCCATCTGCTGATCTATGATGCAAAGTACTGATGGCAGTTTCTTGCACTGTTTCCAAATGGACTCATATCTGCTTGTGTCTGCTGCCTTCAACAATGAATATTAAGTCCTCCTAAATGCTTAGGCCTGAGATGGCTAAATTTAAGGTGTCAGGTCTGCAACTAATTCAGCAGCTATTAGTCCAAATCAGACTTTCTTACATGCTAGTGTCAGTTCTCTCAGATTTCCTCACTAAAAGTCCAAGTCCTATTTTACGTATGCAAGTAGATTTTCTGAATACCTACGTATCTTCTTTTCATGGTACAACTTCCAACATGGGAATCTAACATAATTTGCTTTTTGAAAATATTAGGCCTGTTTAGGCTGGAAAATAATTTTGCTGGTGTGAGTCTGGTTTTATTATATTAGAACTAAAGGAATTATTTTATTCATGATGTTAGATAGCTCCACAAAATAAAAATAGCTCTTCACAAGTCATCTTCTTCTCCTACATTATACTAGCATAATAGTTAGCATAGCCATATTCTCATTATACCTTCTGTTGCTCTTGTGAAGAAATTTATATGACTGTAGATTGCAAGAGTGATAATGTAATAATGTGGTCTTCATTCCTAAATCACACTTGCTATTTGCAAATACATAATTTGTGATTATTATATTCCAGTCACATATACCTAGTAGAAAGTAGAGAGGGGAGAAAAGCTAAACATATCCTTTGGCAAAGCTTGAACAGATTTGCATCTTACTATTCAAATCATGACCACGTAAAATATAGATGGGAATGAGCAGTAATATACAGCATGAAATGTTCATCCTATTGTTACAGAACAACACTTACACAGCCAAGTAATCAAATAGACATCACATATGTGGGATTTATCAGGGCAGAATAATAAGCAGAACCAAATCTTACAAAGTAATGTTGAGCCCATTGGCCCTGAACATAAATGACCAGAATAGTAAGTCCAGCTTTCATGTAGGCTGATTTAGTTATAAATCCTCTTATGAACAAATTCTGAACACTTTATGGACATTGATGCACCAAAGGAGAAGCTAGCTTTCAGGCATTAAATTTTGTTCTCTTTAACAAAATTGTCCCAGAACAGGTAACTGAAATAAGTACATGGAAACATCCAACCTGGCTAAAGGTCATTGAAAAACTCAACATTTTCACCTTGACTGTAGCCGAGTAAGTGTACACTGGAAAGTCTCTTACTTCTAAGCACCTAAAACTGTAACTAGAACATGGACAATGTTCTTTCATAAATAAAAGAAAATTATAAAACACAAAAGTATGTGCAATTTGAACATACAAAATAGGGAACGTTACTTGTGTTGAAGTCACTAAGTGTTTCATTGTATAAATTCCAACTTTCATATCCAAACTGGTCAAGTTATTGTGTGAAAGTCTCAGTTACCGTGTAAAATTTTATTGTGTGAAAGTACTAGTCTATTCAATGTTGCTTTTGCTTTCAACATTTCTAATATTTTTATCTGTTGGTAGAATAAGCAAGCAGTTTAACCAGGAAAAAAAAAAAAGGTGTGCCAAGCAACTGCTTTTGTTGACATAAAGCTGGAAGTGAAAATAGAATGTATGTATGTATGATGTAACATATGATGTTAGTCAGCATGCCACAAACCATAAAGCAATTAATTTTCTACATTAAGTTTGGTCTTATAAGGTACTTTTTTTTGTTATTGTGATAACAACTACAGAAAGAAATTAATGATTTTCTGAAAATTCTTCTCTAATATTTCATGAAATCCTTGGATCTAATGCATTGCTGAGTATTTTCTTTTATTTTGTTTGATTAAATTTCATTTAGCATGTAAGAAAAAGGAAGTTGTACTTATAATTACAAATCTCTATTACCAGCCACAAAGCTTGATTTGAATGGATTTGGATAAAAGTTTTACACACAACTCATTTTTCTATACAGTCTAAACTGGAAGAAGTATAATTCTCAGATTTTTGAATCATTCCAAGTCTCAAAAATTAGCTAAGGTCTAATCCTTGTCTGCCAAAAGGACATTTTCTATGGATGATAGTTCTTCATCTTTCTCTTCCTGTTGTGAGAGATTAATGTTTTCATTTCTAAAATAACTTTTCAAAAGAGACTTACACAGCCACACTAGCATTTTAATATTCCACTGGTACATGAATCTGTCAATGTAGTTTTTTGTAACAAGCTCTTAACATGGTTAAAATAAATTTGGAAATTAGTTTTGATATTTCATTTTTTCCAGTACATTATTATATTTATTTTTTTACAGGGAAGAGAAAATATATTGGCATGTGTTGTTGACATAACACCTGACACAAAAATTACATAAATATATTGTCACTGTGTATAATGATGCAATAGAATGTTGAATCATATACCAGTAAGATATATCAGTAAGGTCATATTTCAAAACACAGAATAATCTCATGAAATATATAAGTCCTGGTAATGACAAATCTTGAAATACTTTCCAATTTCCTTAAAAGGCAAATAAAGAACAGGACATTGTTGGAAATGTATAGTTAATTGAAACAAACACAAGTTATACTAAACATCGAGATCTAATCCAGTGATGAAAAATAAAAATCAGATGCAGATGCCAAAATCTATTATGGCCATGAGGTGACACAAGATATTCAAACTTTATATGGCTTATAAGGGGCTGTTCAGTCTGGAGAAGAGGAGGCTCAGGGGAGACCTCATTGCTCTCTGCAGCTGCCTGAAAGGAGGCTGCAGTGAGGTCGGCCTCTTCTTCCTGGTAACTCGTGACAGGACAAGAGGTAACAGCCTCAAGCTGTGGCAGGGGAGGTTCAGGTTGGATGTTAGGAAAAACCCCTTCTCTGAGAGAGTGTTCAGGCATTGGAACAGGTTGCTCAGAGAGGTGGTGGAGTCTCCTTCACTGGAGGTGTTCAAGAAATGTGTAGATGTGGCACCTGGGGACATGCTTTAATGGGCATAGTGGTGTTAGGTTCATGGCTGGGCTTGATGATCGTAGAGGTCTTTTCCAACCTTTATGATTCTGTGATTCTTTGATTCTAAATGGCTGAAATCCCAGATTATGTAGTTCCACTTCAGTTTCGTCATGAACAAAGTTTTTACAATTGAAGAAGAAAATAGTACATATCTAAGGTTCTGGGATGTGTTAAGGAACATCTCAATACCTTAAATCAAAAAAAAAAAAAAAAAAAAAAAAAGGTTCTATTTTTTTTCCCCAAAACA
>VXAV01007321.1:98328-108485 GCA_013399715.1 Alectura lathami | reverse complement strand
GTTTTGAGTTTCTTTGGGGAAGTGAGACTTCTATAATTCTAAAATAAATTTTGAAATCCTGTGGGTTAAAATAGCCAGAGTTACTAAAGAAAACAAGGTTTAATTGTTTATAAATGTCACTATGAAGTATTGAGAACATGTACCTTAAAAAATGTATAAAATTATTTTGATTCAGATAATCAAATAACAGCTGTTTGAAAGTAAAACATTTCATTTTATTGTTGTTCTTGTTCTGTCTGTTGATTGGTTGTGGTTGGCTTTTTCTGTCTTTCTTTCTTTCTTTTTTCTTTCTTTTTTTTTTTTTTTTTTTTTCTTAAGCTTTGTAAAGTTGTAGGATAAGACCTTTAAAAGCCAGTGAATAAAATGTTAGATATTGACAACTTGGGTAGGTTGTAAGTGGCAAGCACTCCACATAATGAGGCCAAGAAATGAAATCCTGTGTCTTTTGTGGTCTCATTTTGGGATCTGAACTTCTGACATGCATACGTAACACGCGTAACTGTTTGTAGAAAAAATTAAAAGTCAATTAGATTTATTTGATCCTTGCTTTAATCCATTCATGTTGTTCATTTTGTTTTCAATAGTGATTTTGTGATGCAAAATCATTTTTAGATTTTTAAAGCGTAGTCTGTAACCCCCTTAAAACTTTCCTTGATAGCCGCCTGTTTTACAGCCAGACACTAACTACACTAACAACGTGTGCATTATTATTGTAAGGGATGACAAGACAGAATAATTACAACTAATAGCTTAACTTAGTGAATACATACTGGATACCCAAAATAGAATTAAGAAGCTGTCTCCACTGAAAATCTTGCTGAAAATAAGTGGATACTGAATTTCATGGAAGGCATTACATGCGAAAATTGCAGCAGGCAGTATAAAGGTGATATAGTAGTCCTGTTGCTCACCCAGCATTTTAGAAACTGTAGCACAAAGAGCTCTCCAGCTCAACATTTGAGAAAGAGTGGTAAATATGGGGCAGCATCTGATTATAGTACATTAATTTTTATGGTGTAAATCTGTTGAGTTTACTATTTAGGCACAGAGGTTAAGTAGAAATCTAAAGAGTATGTATGACACAAGTATAAAAGTGTAAAGTTTGATTGATATTGAACTAACACTAAAAAGAAGGAAATGACTTGTTTTATTTTATTGCTATCTTACTCACTTAGAAAATAAAGAAAAAAGATGAAGAAAAAAAGCCTCATCATGTGAGGATCACTTGTTCAGATGTATTTCTCAGTTTGGCTCGTACATTGGCAGTATTCTCAGCTGTGACCAGAAAGGTCTAAGCTGTAAGATTCTCTCATCTTCAGCTAGATAAATCTTAAAGAATACAACCAAACAACCAAACAACAATAACAAAAAGAAAAAAACATAGGAAGTAAAACTATTTACTTCTCATTTTTAAGTAAATTTGCCAGACTTAAAAACCTATAATAATGACATTCTTGAAACATCCCTATAACAGACCTAGATCTTTGAGAATGACAACAAATTATATATATATATATATTTTGGCTATTTGATTTTAGTCTTCCAAGGTACTCTTCTGGTAGGACTTTATTGTAGCTTGCTCTTGAAGGGTGTTAAGCAACTCTTGATTCTCTTTCATGTCAGTGTCAAATTCTTTCACCAGAAAGGGTACAGATTAAAGGTTTAGAGACAGTCTTTGAAAGTAAATATATGTTGTGAGACATTCAACAACTTTCAGGTCCTGACTCTTAGAAGCAGGATTGTCTGAAGGGTTTTCCTATGTTATTAGCATTATAACTTGACTTGTTTCCACTGGGGTGCAAGTTAGCAATAGCATATCTGTTTTGCTGCTTGGAAAACCTTACGTCCTGTCAGCCCATGAAAAAGAAGCAGTGTAGCATGATTTAATTTTAAGACTATCAGTAAGTCTATATAGGAAGGAAAACAAGTGGTGTGAGTCTAGAATAGACATCAAAATGTAACTCCAGAATAATGAAGTTCTCTTTAGATGGAGGCATGGATTTACATACCATGATAAAGGGCAAAAAAGCCTTTTTATTTTTATTTTTTTCTTTCTCAACTGTAAATTATTGCAAGCTGGAAGAGGGATGAAATTTTGGTTTGGCCTACTCATTTTTAGTGTATGTGACCCAATTGATTTTAAGTTGGTAAAAGAAGCAGGTTGAAATTTTGAGAATTGTACTGCAATTGTAACAGGATTCATAAAGCAGCAATTTAATAAAAAGATGTTTACAGCTTTAAGAGGTATCAAAGAACAGCTGATATGTAAGTGGAAAAAGTTACGCAGATCCACTACTAGATTATTTCATCATATCCTGAAGAAAAGAACTTATTTTTATCATTTTTAATATTAGTTCAATTGTTTCCCTCTGTTTTCTGTCTGAATCACAACAATGTAGCACCTGGAATAGCCAGCACTTCAGAAGTGTTTATTTTATCTCTGCAATTCATTCATCACACTACTTGAATTTGAATATGACAAGATTTAAATAAGATATGAGATGAGTTGGTATTGCGTTTCCAGTTAAAGCCATTATTTTGATTTTTTTTTTACCTAAACTAAAATATGTCCACAAAGAAGGATCAGTTTTGAAACTGAAGAAATTTCAACATTGCCAAAATAATGTATTCCTATTTTTGAAAGATTTTTTAAAGGTATTAATATATAATATTAACTGCAACATATTCTAACAGATTAAACACACCATCTTTTAATAATTAAACCATAATCTTTCAAGATTTTGAATTTTCAAGATCAAAGAAACTTAAAAAGAATTGGAAGGCAAATTATATATATATATATTTATTTTTTAACAAGTAAAGACTACACGGGAAAGAATATGGAAACCAACAGTGTCTTATCTTCCAAGTGATATAGATTTCACATTTAACTATGACGTGAATGAAGCTAAACTTTGGGAAGTATAATGATATTTTTCATATACATGGTACTATTTTCTCCTTTAAAGTGTATAGCTTTTCCCCATAGAAACAAAAGACAATTTCTACAGTGTCTGATGATTCAAATAAAAAATTAGACTGATATAGTGAAGGAGAATAAAAGAATCACCAAATGTTTTGAGGCCATCTGGCCCAGCCCCTGCTCCAGCAGGGACATCCAGAGCAGGGTGCCCAGGCCCATGTCCAAGCAGCTTTTGGAGATTCCCAAGGAGGAGACCCCACAGCCTCTGTGCCAGGGCTCTGGCACCCGCACAGCAGAGCAGTGCTCCTGGTGCTCAGAGGCAGCCTCCTGTGCTCCAGGTTGTGCCCACTGCCTCTGGTGCTGGCACTGGGCACCACTGACAAGAACCTGTCTCTGTCCTCTGTACAGGTGTTTGTAGATATGGCTCAGATTCCCCTTGGGCATTGTGTTCTCCAGGCAGAACTGTTTCATCTCTCTCAACCTTACCTTATAAGAGAGGTTCTTCATGCCCAACATCAACTTCATATAGGAATGAAACTGGGAGTAAATAAAGAGTAAGGAGGAGAAGTTCAGAGTGATAACATTTGTCTTCCCAATAAAGTGTTACATGTAGTGAGACCGGCTTCCTGGAAGTGGCTGAATATCTGCATGACCATTTTTTCTAACATGTAGAGGCGTCTCTGAATGGCAGCCCGACCCTCTGGCATATTAGAAACTTACACTAGATTTGTGTCATCAACAAGCTGGCTGAGGGTACACTCTGACCCAAACTCCATATCATTAATGAAGATACTGAACAGGACTGGACCCCTCTGGGGTACACCACTAGTTATTGATCTCCAACGCAACATTGTGCCACTGACCACCACCTGCAGGGTCTGGTCTTTCATCCAGTTTTCACTCCACCTCATTGCTTGCTCATCCAGGAAACAATTGGTTAATTTTAAAGTATTCTTTACTGTATGAAGTCCTAGTTTTCAGGGGAATTCCAAGACTGAAATAAATAATACTTAGGATAAATACTGGCTGAGGAGGCAAAACATAATTACTGTATAGGATACTCACATCTGAAATGAAGCATTTCAGGAGTTGTGCACAGTAGAGCTAATTTATGTCTTCTTAAATTGTGCTCCTAATGCTTTTCTGTTCAGGGTTTGCTCCAGAATGGCAGAAAAGTATGGCATTGTTTTTATGCCTGGCATGTCAGGAAAACTGGATTTTATTGTCCAAGCTAGTCTTCGTACTTTACAAATCTAAACTGGATGACTGCTGTGGAAGGATGCACAGAGACCCTTGTAAAGGTAAGTTAAAACTGCTCTTGAAACAAAGAAAAAAAAAAAGTGAAGAAGGCTGTCAAAGAATTGTGGATGGCGAGGCCCTTGCTGTCCTTGAAATATTCATGTACCTGAATTATATGGATTTACTGACTAAACATTCAGCAGAGGAGAACATAGCTTTGAAACAGAATATAATAACTCTACCTAAGTTTTTAATGTTTTTGGAGTGTCATGTCCTTCTTAACTCCTTGTCATGGAATGTAATCAAACTAATAACTATGAATTTGTTTAAAATTAATTTGGATGCCAGGAATAAAGCCATAAGAATTCTATTGTAATGCAGAGCTATTAATGTAGCACCCAAACAGGGAGTTACTTGCTTTAGTTACTTATTAGTACTTGATTGCATTTATTAACACTGAACAGATGGCTCTAGAGAACCCTAATAATAATCACAGCAGTGATGGGAGGTGGGTTGCTGCATGGCTGCATCATCACCACCCTAAACCTTCCCCCAGGATGACTTTAGGGATGAGCAAACTAAATATTATATTTTCTGAATAACATTTCAACCATGGGAAAACACTCCAAAGCACAGTAAATATTTTCTTAGTGCCAGGTTAATGGGCTTTTTTCAGAATGATGCCAACTCAGAGCATCACTGTGGAATACAGGTAAGGGTCTACAGGGCAGGGCTTATCATTCTGTTTCCTACAGAGTTTTGAGAATGAAGATGACGAGCAAGAATCAGACCTTCTTTGCCCTTCTTGAGTTGTTGAAAGCAGCTGCTTCGAAGCTGGCCCAGCCAGAACCAGAGCAACAGATCTCAAAGTACAGGGGTGGATTTCCTTTCAGTGATTTCCTTTGCCAGGGGAACACCAGAAGAGTGGTGACACCTGACAGCAACCGACAGCTCTCGAGAGGCTGACAAAGCAAGGGCATTGCTGGGGCAAGAGTCATCACACCCTCACCCTGAAAAGAATCCTCAGGGAGCACAGGGTGGGCAAATAGACAGGTAGATCTCCCTACCGCAGCTGAGAGAAATGCACCAGGAGGATGCTCCATGAGTAGTGGTGGATCTCCTACCCTCTCAAGGTCAATCGGAAGAGGAGGGGCCAAGAAATGGGGGAAAGTGGAAACAGGTCCCTGCTAGGAAAGGTAGGCGGACCTCCCGCCAAGCCTACCTCACCTACCAAGGTGCCATTGGGCAACCGATATGTGGCTCTGGATGTGGTGGAGCAAGTGAGGGAGGATGAGGATGAAGGTAGTTCTGAGAAGTTGTCTAGGGTGAACTGGTCACTCAGATCCCCACGCCTCATGACTGCCTCTACCAAGAAAAAAAGGGCGGTCCTTGTAGGGGACTCTCACCTGAGGGGAATGGAGGGTCCCGTTTGCCGACTGGACCCTACCCACAGAGGGGTCTGCTGCCTTCCTGGGGCCTGGGTCAGGGATATTGCAAAGAGGATCCTTGACCTGGTGAAATCCTCTGACTACTACCCACTGCTGGTAGCCCAGGTAAGCAGTGACATGGTGGCTGGGAAAAGATTGAGGGCGATCAAGAGGGACTTCAGGGAGCTGGGATGGTTAGTTGAGGGGTCTGGGGTACAGGTGGTGTTTGGCTCCATCCCTTTGGTGGTAGGGAGAAACAGTTACAGTTATAACTAGGGAAGACTCACCTCATCAACACCTGGCTGAGAGGCTGGTGTCGTCGGAGGAACTTTGGGTTTTTTGACCATGGGGCGGTCTATTCAACACCTGGTCTGCTGGCGCCAGATGGGGCCCAGCTATTTCGAAGGGGGAAAAGGATTTTTGCCTGGCAGTTGCCGGGACTAGTGGAGAGGGCTTTAAACTAGATTCGAAGGGGGAAGGGGTTAAAACCGAGTGCATCAGAGATCAGCCTAGGAGGGGTGTGCCAGGGTCTGAGGGGAAACCGATAGCCCAGCTGAAGTGCCTCTATACGAATGCACACAGCATGGGAAATAAGCAGGAGGAGATGGAAGCTCTGGTGCACTTGGGGAACTACGACCTTGTTGCTCTCACAGAAACGTGGTGGGATGATTCCCATGACTGGAATACCACCATGAAGGGCTACAAGCTTTTTAGAAGGAATAGGCAAGGTAGGAGGGGTGGGGGAGTTGCCCTCTATGTTAAGAAGTGCATAGACTGTGAGGAGCTGCCTCTGAGTAACAGTCAGGAAAAAGGTTGAGAGCCTGTGGGTGAAAGTTGAGTGGGACTAATAAGAGGCAGCTGGTGGTCAGGGTCTACTACAGGCCACCTGATCAAGGGGAGTGTGTTGATGAGGCCTCCTTACTTCAGTTAAAGGAGGCATCACAGCCACAGGCTCTCATCCTCATGGGGAATTTCAACCATCCAGATATCTGCTGGGACAAAAACATGACAAGGTGCAAGCGATCCAGGAGGCTGCTTGCGTCCATTGACAATAACATTCTGGTTCAGGTCTTGGACAGACCAACCAAAGATGATGCATTGCTGGACATAGTGCTCACCAATGTGGAGGAGATGGTCAAAGAGGTGAAGATTGGAGGCAGCCTGGGCTGCAGTGACCGTGGCCTGGCGGAGTTTGTGATCCTGAGGAGCGTGGGCCTGGCAAGGAGTGGAGTCAGGAGACTGAACTTCAAGAAAGCAAACTTCTCGCTGTTTAAGGAGTTGTTGGAAGACGTCTCCTGGGAAACTGTCCTTAGAGGCAAGGGATCGGAGCAGAGCAGGCAGCATTTAAGAACATCTTTCTGAGAGAACAAGAGCACTCCATCCCCCCGAATAAAAAATCAGGCAGGGGAAGCAGGAAACCAGTCTGGCTGAGCAAGGACCTGCTGCTCAAGTTGAGGGAAAAGAAGGCAAAGTATAGGCAGTGGAAGCAGTGATGGGTGGCCTGGGAGGATTACAGAGGTGCTGTCAGGGTATGTAGGGATGGGATCAGAAAGGCCAAGACACAGGTAGAATTAATCTTGGCAAGGGATGTAAAAAACAACAAGAAGGGTTTCTTTAGCTACATAGGGCAGAAGAGGCAGGTGAAGGAGAGTGTTCCTCCTCTAACGAATGGGAAGGGAGAACTGGCCTCCTCTGATGTGGAGAAGGCTGAGGTACTTAATGAGTTCTTTGCCTCGGTCTTCGCTGCTGATCAGGGTGCCCAAGTCTCTCAAGTGTTCCTGAAAATCCAAGTGGGGATGGGAGGAGTAAAATCCTTCCCTGTGTAAGAGCAGAGCAAGCCTGAGACCGCCTTATGAAAGTGAATTTTATAAGTCTATGGGGCTGGACGAGCTGCATCCCAGGGTCGTGAAGGAGTTGGCTGATGTGGTTGCTGAGCCACTCTCCTTCATATTTGAAAAGTCGTGGCTGTCACGTGAGGTCCCCGAGGACAGGAAAAAGGGAAACATCACTCCCATTGTTAAGAAAGGGAGAAAGGAAGACCAGGGGAACTACAGGCCGGTGAGCCTATCTATTATCTCTATCCTTACTCTATACTTACTATCCTTATCTCCAAACTGGAGAGATATGGATTTGATGGGTGGACTGTTCGCTGGATAAATAACTGGCTGGATGGTTGCAGCCAAAGGGTTGTAGTCAATGGCTCCATGTCCAGGTGGAGGCCAGTCATGAGCAGTGTCCCCCAGGGGTCCATCCTGTGACCACTGGTCTTCAACATCTTTATTGACAACTTAGACTGTGGGATCGAGTGCATCCTCAGCAAGTTTGCTGCTGACACCAAGCTGAGTGGTGCAGTTGATACCCCTGAGGGAAGGGAGTCCTGAGCGATGTCCCGCAGGGGTCACTTTGAAAAATCCAGTCTCTTGGGAGCTGATGGGGTCCATCTTTCAGAGAGGCAGAAGAGCGTCTTTGGACACAGGCTATCCAATTTAGCCAAGAGGGCTTTAAACTGGAGTTGCCGTGGGAGGGGATCCTCAATTCCACCCACCTCCATGGTAATGGATTCTCTGGGCCTGGGGTAGGTTCACAGTCTAGGCACAGAGCTAGTGAAGTATAAGATAAGGGAAGCCCAGTGGGTAAATCAGCCTCAGTGGGGGCCCATGTCTCTGCTCTAATTCACAGAGTATGGGGAACAAGCAAGAAGAGTTACAGATGTGTGCATGCCTACAGAGCTATGATGTCACTGGCATCAATGAGATGTGGTTGGATGGCTCTCATGACTGGAGCACATGAATAGATGCATATAAACTCTTTAGGAAAGACAGGCAGGGGAGAAGGGGAGGGGGTGTTGCGAGTGTTGCCCTATACATCAATGACGAGCTGGAGCCCATGGAGCTCCACTTGGGGATAGATGAGGAGCTGGCAGAGAGCATATGGGTGAGGTCACCCTGATGTCTGTTGGATGGACAACACAGCAGGGCACCAGCAATGAAAAATGTTCCTGGATTGCATCTGCGATAACTTCTTTCAAGTGGTAGAGCAACCCACAAGAAAAGATGTTATGCTGGACCTTGTCCTTGCCAGCAGGGAGGGGCTGGTGAGTAACAAGAAGCTCAAGGATAGCCTTGGCTGCAGTGATCATGAAATGGTAGAGTTCAGGATCCTTAGGGTATCAAAGAGGGTGCGCAACAAGCTCGCTGCCCTGAAGTTTAGGAGAGTGGACTTTGGCCTCTTCAGGGATCTCCTTGGCAGGATGTCATGAGATAAAACCCTGGAGGGAAGAGGTGCTCAGGAAAGCTGGCCAATTTTGAAGGACCATCTCCTCCAAGCCCAGGAGCACTGTATCCCAAGAAAGAGGAGGGTAGGCATGAAAGGAGGTCTCCATGGATGAACAAAGAGCTCCTGGACTTACTTGGGCCCAGACAGAATTAACTCTAGCCAAGGACATAAAGGGGAAGAAGAAGAAGAATTTCTATATGTATATCACTGATAAAAAGAAGGCTAGGGAAGATGTGTTTCCTCTTCAGAAGGAAACTGGAGATCTGGTCACTAGTGATATGCAGAAAGCTGAGGTGTTCAATGGCTTCTTTGCTTTAGTCTTCACTGGCAAGTGCTCTAGCCCAAGTTGTGGAGAGCAAAGGTAAGAACTTGGAGAAGGAAGATCCACCCATTGTAAGTGAAGATCAGGTTTGAGATCATCTAAAGAACCTGAAGGTGTACAAGTCCATGGGGCCCAATGGGATCCATCCAAGGTTCCTGAAGGAACTGGCAAATGAAGTTGTTAAGCCACTGTCCATCTTATTTGAAAGTTCCCACTGGCTGTAAAAGGGAAAGTGTCACCCTCATTTTCAAACAAGAAAAAAGGAAGATCTGGCAAAATACAGGCCAGTCAGTCTCACCTCTGTGCCTGGGAAGATCATGGAGCAGGTCTTCCTGGAGGCTCTAGTAAGGTACATGGAAAAAGAAAATGAGGTGATTGGTGGCAACCAGCATGGCTTCACCAAGGACAAATTGTTCCTGACAAACTTGGAGGCCTTTTATGATTGAGTAACAGCATCAGTGGATAAGGGAAGAGCAACTGATGTCATCTACCTGGACTTGCGCAAAGCATTTGACACTGAAGGGGGGCATACAGGAGAACAGAGGAAGGACTGTTTAGAAGGCCATATAGCAACAGGACAAGAGGTAATGGCTATAAACTGGAAGAGATTTAACCAGGTATTTTGACAAAATTCTTTACTGTGAGGGTGGTGAGACACTGGATCAGGTTTCCCAGAGAACTTGTGAATGCCCCACTCGCTGGAAGTATTAAAGCAAGGTTGGATGGGGCTTTGAGCAACCTGGTCTAGTGGGAGAAGTCCCTGCCATGGTGTTGGAACTACATGATCTTTAAGGTCCCTTCAATCCAAACTATTCTATGATTCTATGATTCTCTTCTCTCAAGAAGAGATGAATAAGATAAAAGGGTTTTTGGGATATCCTTTGCAAGTCTAACGTAGAGAAATAAAAGAAAGATGCACACAGTGGAAAGGAAAGTATTTCACAAGGAGAGGAACCTGTGGAGATTTCTG
>VXAV01007321.1:71452-97985 GCA_013399715.1 Alectura lathami | reverse complement strand
GATTAAAGATCTTGTGAAATCATCTAATTTCATGACGGGTCTTTCATGTTTTTAGAAGAATGCATTCTAATGGGAAAAGTGTTCCTGCTGTTCCTTCTCCAGCTCTGACCTGTTTAGGTGCATGGAAACTAGGAAGGCTGTAATCCAAACCATGAATTACAATGATTTCGACTGCTAGAACCCTGTTAATTGTTAATTAACAACAGTGGTATTGCAATTACAGAACACCAGGAATGATTTCTACCACGGTCATATTATGTTTTAAAAATTGACCAAGCAACCAATTTCAAGCAGCTATGTGGGAAGTTCAGCATTTTACTACTGCAGTTAGGCTGATTATTTTTTCTCCCAGGAGATGAGTTATCAGTATTCTATACCATTTATAATATGTAGTAGAGAGTATGTCAACATAGTTGCTATTGTATTTAATTTAAATAGGCACTCCTAAAATGTTAGCTTAATAACATTAATCCAATTAACTATAAAGCTGTTGAGATTTGTGCACAATTGTGAATGTCTAATGAAACTGAATTTGCTTACATTCTCAGTATTTTGGCTGATTAGTATCATGAATACAAATAAATTCTCTGCTGCTACATCTTTATGTTCTGTTTGATCAATATTCTTTAATACACTTACTTTGCTAATACTTGCAGTAAAGTCCTGAATGTAGGAGTAGGAGGAAGATACTCCAGAAACATGAACTGAGATATCTGCATAAATTACTTAGTCTGTATACCATCTTCTCGTCATTTAACCCTGGATCATATGTGCCTACTAAATGTTACAATTTCTAAACTTCAGCAATGTTAGCTGGTTATGAAGTCAATCCAGAAATAGCAGTTATCTGCCAAGGTTACACATGATCCTTGAAAACTACACATACTTTGCTTTATGACAGCAAATCTTTCCCTAAGAAATCCTCTCCTTCTTGCTAAATATAATTTTAACATGGATGACAATTTATTTTCCTCTACAGTATATTATCTTTTGAAATCTCCAGGTGTCAAGAATTTCATAGGAATCAAACAGATCTCATAACATCATCTTAAGTACCACACAGGAGTTGAGTCACTTATAATAATAATTTTCAAAGTGAATTTTTAATGTATATAAGTGTCTTGCCAAATATAGATGTAGGTGTTAAAATTTCTTACTTGTAAGATCTCAGTTTTCTGACATATTTGTACACCAGTTCTGAAGCTAGCCCATTGCTAGACTTTCCTGCCTTTTCACTGTGTATTACAATCTCATACTTTTATCAGAATTTCAGCTTATAGCAGGATTCCATGGGGAAAACCAAAACTAAACCAAGAAACAAATGAAAAGTGAAGAAATGCTGTTAAAATAAAAGCAGATGTCCTAGATGCGTGAGACCAGGAAGGCTACTGACTACTAAAGCTATGTACTGCATGCCTGCTGAGAAATTGTGATGTTAACTAGAAGGCTGCAAATCCCTGCTGAAGTTACTAAAAGAATCCCTATCAGATAGTACTGCCTAAATGCCTAATTATATTACTTCTTTTTGGCTCCTGTTATGTACATCCAGTCATGATACTCTCACCTGTTATAATGTTAAGCTCTTACAGTGCAAGCACAGTTTTGCATGCCCTCATCCAAATTTGCAAGAATCCTGGAATCTTTATCTTATGCTTCTTACTGTAAACATGTCAAATGGTCTTGGCAGATGGTCAGCAATTCATTAGTCATATGCAAACATAGAGGTCATTGCTGACAATTTGAAGGAAACTGACTTTTGATTTGTTTCTAAACTTTGCAGCAATGTTAGTTTACTCTCCTGTCTCCTTGAAAATGACAGCTTGTTTTCAGCAGTAGTCAATTACCCCTTCCAGTTTTCAAGGGTTATGACAAAATTGTAAAATGCCTTGTGTTTTTACAGCACTTAGAGCACAGCTGGCTCGTTTTCTCACTCTTCGAGGTTTTCTATTTTGTGTGCGGTTTCTACTAACACAATTTGAGTTATGCCAAACTTTTTTGGACAAGGAAGCAGACAAAATATCATGTATTTAACCAGAATGCCAGTTAGCCATACCCTTTCTTAACTAGGTCATCTTACCATTTCTACATTTGTTGCTTAAAGTATGGGACTGTTTTTCAAATGAACTATGCAGGACCAACATTCACCGCTCTAGATGGTTTTGTACACTACATACTTGTCATGGTTAATCTCTGTCAGGAAGCTCAGTGCTATTCAGCCACTCACTCACTCTCCCTCCGTAGGATGGGAGAGAGAATAATAAAGGTAAAAGTGTGAGAATTCCTGGGCTGAGATAAAGAGAGTTTACTAGTTAAAGAAAAGCTGCATGTGCAAGCAAAGTGAAACAAGGAATTCATTCACTCCTTCTTATTGACAGGTAGACTTTCAGCCACTTTCAGACAAACAGGGCTCATGATGCAGAATGGTTTCTTGGGAAGACAGACACCACTACTCAGAATGTCTCCCCTTCCTCCTTCTTTCTCCCAGCTTGTATTGCTAAGCACAATGCTGTATAGTATGGGATAACTCATATCCAGAATTTGGGTCAGCTCTCCTGGTTCTTTCCCCACTGAGTCCCTTGTGCACCTATAGCTCCTCACTGGTAGGGCAGATTGAGAAACTCTGTGGAAGCACTGCTCAGCAACGACTAAAAGAAGTGTGTGATGTCAATGCTTTTTTCATCAAAAATCCAAAAGACAGCATCATATGAGAAAATTATCCCATCCAAAAACATGACCATGTTTCTGAATAGAACAGCACTGTTACCGACAATCGCTGTTAAAGGAACCTCATAACACTAATGTAGTATTATAAGGCAGGCATTCTTTATTCATCACTGGATGCACAGGGGTTCGCACCTCCAAACATGCATAACAAGTGCTTCCATTATATAGCTTTTATATTTTCCACGCTGTTTCACAATCTACTCACACAATTTTTCTAAAACTATGATTGGCTATCCCGTGAATATCAAGCGCCTTTTCTCTTGCTATGATTGGTTGGCACTTTTACAATCACACATTTATTAACTTCTCTAAATTATATTCTTGTGGCTTTCTTTATGTGGTTTTGTCCCCCGATAACATTGCTTAACTCCAGTTCTGCATTACTCTCTTTATACAGTATACATTGTTCCCTCTGTCCCCTTTTTCAGGTACTAGACATTCCCTTCACCAGTCTTCCCCCACCTGCCAGGTTGTGTTTTACAATAATTGCCAGGACCAGGACTGGTTTCTGGCCTAGGATCAGTGTGCGTAGTCTAGCTGCATCCCTACTACATAGATCTTGATCTTAGCATTCTGCTGGGGGTTCAGGTTGCTCTTCTGAAGTTAAACATGTAAATAATCTTTTTTTTTTTTTTTTTTCCCCTCATTCAAATTACCTGAGAAGAAATTGGAACTGTATCCACTATATGATATTTTTGTAGCATGAAAACGAAGTTATTGTATCAAAACTGAAGAGATATGGATTTAGTGGATGGATTATTTGATGTGTAAGGAATAGGCTGGATTGCCATATCTAAAGTGTTTCAGAGAGGCTCAGTTGTACGTGGAGACAAGTGATGAGTGGTTTCCCTTAGGGATCTATAAGGTGGATGGTACTGTTTAACATCTTCATGGGTATCAGTGGGACTCAGCGTACTCTCAGCAAACTAAACTGAGTGGTGCAGCTGATACACTACAGGATCATGCTCCTACCCAGCTGGAGTTTGATAGGATTGAAGGCCCATGTCAACCTCAGGCAATTCAACAGGGCCAAATGCAAGGTCCTGCAGCTGAGTCAGGGCAGTCACTACTATTAGCACAGATGAGATAGTGAATGTGTTGAAAGGAGGCATGTAGAGAAGGACTTGAGGATAGCGGTAGATGAAAAATTAGATATGAGCTGGCAATGTGCACTTGTACCCTGGAGGTCAACAGTATCTTGGGCTGCATCCAAAGAAGGGTGGCTCTGGGGAGACCTCCTTGCAGTTTTCCAGTGTTCAGAGGGGTTTCTAGTGATAAAATAAAGGTTATTGCTTTTAAACTGAAAATGAGTAGATTTAAACATATGGAAGAAGTTCTTTACTCAGAGGCTGGTGAGATGGCCGTGACCTAGGTGCAAGACCTTTCACCTGGCTTTGTTGAAGCTCACGAGGTTCGCTTGGGCCCACTGCTCGAGACTTATAGGTCTCTCTGGATGGCATCCCGTCACTCAGGCGTATTGACCACACCACACATCTTGGTGTCATCCGCAAACCTGCTGAGGGTGCACTCGATCCTGCTGTTGGTGTCATTGATGGAGATACTAACAAACATCGGTCCAGAATGAACACCCTGAAAGACACCACCCGTCACTGATCTCCATGCAAAAGGGGTCAAGGACAATAGAAAGGGCTTCTTCAAATACATTGCAAATAAAACTAACGCTAGAGGCAATGTAGGCCCACTGAAGACTGAGGTGGGTGTCCTGGTGACAGAAGATACAGAGAAGGCAGAGTTACTGAATGCCTTCTTTGTCTCTGTCTATACTGCCAGAGGCTGTCCTGAGGAGCCCCGCACCCCTGAAGCCCCAGAGGAAGCCAGGATGAAGGAGGAGTTTGCCTTGGTAGATGAGGACTGGGTTAAGCACCAATTAAGCAATCTAGACATCCACAAATCCATGAGTCCTGATGAGATACACCCGCGGGTGCTGAGGGAGATGGCGGAAGTCGTTGCTAGGTTGCTCTCCATCATCTTTGGTAAGTCGTGGAGGATGGGAGAGGTGCCTGAGGACTGGAGGAAAGCAAATGTCACCCCAATCTTCAAAAAGGGCAAGAAGGAGGACCCTGGTAACTACAGACCGGTCAGCCTCACCTCTATCCCTGGGAAGGTGATGGAACAACTTATCCTTGGCACTGTCTCTAGGCATATCAAGGATAAGAGGGTCCTTAGAGGCAGCCAACATGGCTTCACCAAGGGGAAGTCATGCTTAACCAACCTGATAGCCTTTTATGAGGACATTACCAGGTGGTTAGATGATGGTAAAGCAGTGGATGTGGTCTATCTTGATTTCAGCAAAGCATTCGACACCGTCTCCCACAGTATCCTTGCGGCTAAACTGAGGAAGTGTGGTCTGGACGATCGGGTAGTGAGATGGATTGTGAACTGGCTGGAGGAAAGAAGCCAGAGAGTTGTGGTGAATGGGATGGAGTCTAGTTGGAGGCCTGTATCTAGTGGGGTTCCCCAGGGTTCAGTACTGGGACCGGTGCTGTTCAATATATTCATCAACGACTTGGATGAGGGGATAGAGTGCACCCTCAGCAAGTTTGCTGATGATACAAAACTGGCAGGAGTGGCTGACACGCCAGAAGGGTGCGCTGCCATCCAGCGAGACCTAGACAGGCTGGAGAGTTGGGCAGGGAGAAATTTAATGAAATTGAACAAGGGCAAGTGTAGAGTCTTGCATCTGGGCAGGAATAACCCCAGGAAGCAGTATAAGTTGGGTTCTGACCTGCTGGAGAGCAGCGTAGGGGAAAGGGACCTGGGGGTCCTGGTGGACAGCAGGATGACCATGAGCCAGCACTGTGCCCTCGTGGCCAAGAAGGCCAATGGCATCCTGGGGTGTATTAGAAGGGGTGTGGTTAGTAGGTCGAGAGAGGTTCTCCTCCCCCTCTACTCTGCCCTGGTGAGACCGCATCTGGAGTATTGTGTCCAGTTCTGGGCCCCTCAGTTCAAGAAGGACAGGGAACTGCTGGAGAGGGTCCAGCGCAGAGTCACCAAGATGATTACGGGAGTGGAGCATCTCCCTTATGAGGAAAGGCTGAGGGAGCTGGGTCTCTTCAGCTTAGAGAAGAGGAGACTGAGGGGTGACCTAATTAATGTTTACAAACACGTAAAGGGTGGGTGTCAGGAGGATGGAGCCAGGCTCTTCTCTGTGACATCCAGTGACAGGACAAGGGGCAATGGGTGCAAGCTGGAACACAGGAGGTTCTGCTTAAATATGCGGAGAAATTTCTTCACAGTGAGGGTGACAGAGCACTGGAACAGGCTGCCCAGAGAGGTTGTGGAGTCTCCTTCTCTGGAGACATTCAAAACCCGCCTGGATGCATTCCTGTGCGATCTGATCTAGGCGTTCCTGCTTCGGCAGGGGGATTGGACCAGATGATCTTTCGAGGTCTCTTCCAATCTCTAACATTCTATGATTCTGTGATTCTGTAATTCAATCCAGACATCAAACCATTGACTGCAACTTCCTGGGTGCAATCTAGCAACTGCTTCCTCATCCATCAAACAGTCCACCCATCAAATCCATATCTTTCCAGTTTAGAGAGAAGGATGTTATGGGGGACTGTGTCAAAGGCCTTCCTGAAGTCAAGATAGATTACATCAGTGGCTCTTCCCTCGTCCACTGATGCAGTTATGCCATAGTAAAAGGTCACTATGTTGGTCAGGCAGGACCTGCCCTTGATGAAGCCATGTTGGTTGTCTCGCTTCATAGAATCATAGAATGGCTTGGGTGGGAAGGGACATCAAAGATCACATAGTTCCAACCCCCCTGCTGTGGACAGGGCTGCCAACCACTACCTCACTAGATCAAACTGCCCAGGAACCACTCTCTCAGTGAAGAATTTCTTCCTGATGCCCAACCTAAACCTCCCTTCTTTCAGTTTTAGCCCATTCCCTCTTGTCCTACCATTATCCACCTATGTGAAAAGTCAGTCCCCCTCCCACCTGTAAGCTCCTTTGAAGTACTGGAAGGCCACAATGAGGTCTACCCTCAGCCTTCTCTTTTCCAAGCTAAACAATCCCAACTCCCTCAACCTTTCCTCATAGGAGAGGTGCTCCAGCCCTCTGATCATTTTGGTGGCCCTCCTCTGGACCCGTTCCAACAGCTCCACATCCTTTCTGTACTGGGGCTCCAGGCCTGGACACAGTACTCCAGGTGAGGCCTTACAAGGGCAGAGTAGAGGGGGACGATCACCTCCCTCTCCCTGCTGACCACCCCTCTCTTGATGCAGCCCAGGATGCCATTGGCCTTCCTGGCTGCAAGAGCGCACTGCCGACTCATGGCCAGCTTTTCGTCAATCACAACACCCAAGTCCTTCTCCGCAGGGCTGCTCTCAAGGAGTTCTTCTCCCAGTCTGTACACACACCTGGGATTGCCCCAACCTAAGTGCAACACCTTGAAGTTGACCTTGTTGAACCTCATCAGGTTCTCGTGGGCCCACTTTTCCAGCCTGTCCAGGTCCCTCTGGATGGCATCCCTTCCTTCAGGGGTATCAACTGCACCACTCAGCTTGATGTCATCAGCAGAATTGCTGAGGGTGCAAGAAGTTGTAGCAAAAATGATGACAAACAAAAGAATTCAGATATAATACTTTCTTTTTTTTTTTTTTTTTTTTAATATATATTTTTTTTTTTTTTTTTTTTAGAGATGGGGGNGTTTTTTTTTTTTTTAGACATGGAGGGTAGTCTTGGTTTAACAAGATCATTTAATTAATTTTACAAGAAAAATTCTTAGTGAGTAATACATTTTGTTCAACAGATCAAGAGACAGCGGATGACTTATTTTACTGACAGCACTCAGAAGTATGCATGAAATCAATATCAAGAAAACACGCACACTTACATCTCCTTTGAAGTTAAGAGTTTGCTAATTTTACCATCAGTAACTTCCATCATACCAATACAATACATAAAGATATATCCTACCAATTTTATGTGAAGAATTCTGAAACGTATGGTTTGTATTTGGCTAAGGAAATAGATGTAAAAAAATGAAATGTCTGAGAAGTACTGATTGTATTTGACCTACCTCCAGCAAAAGATTAAAAATGCTATCTACGAAAATTATGCTGGTGATAGTTGTAGCTGAAGAGTGGCTGCTCCCTCACAAGCTTCTACCCACAATAGCTGAGGCATTTGCCCAGTGCTGACCCATAGGGCATATGTGCAGTTTTGTCATTTGGACATGTAATGCTGTACCAGAATCTCGAATGTATCAGAGGTCCAAAGACTGGTAGCACAGTGGCATTGCAGAGGAGATTTATTGTTTTATGTGTAGTTTGCTATGACAGAGTTGTCTGTTAAATAACAGCAGGACCTCTGTTTTTTAAACTTAATCTTACTGTCTGTCACACCACATGGCGATGGAAAAAGTGTTTGTATTAAATGTGTGGAAGTGGGATGGAAGAAAAATATATTGCCTGACGATAAATGCTTCAAAATATAAATTATAGTCATCTGTTAGTATTATGTTAAATTTTCTCAATTAAAACTTTTCTGTACAGATTAGTTGTTTGGGGGAGTTTCTACTCAGACTTAGAGTTCTGAGTAAATGATTTAAACAATTCAGAGAGTTCAAGTAGAAATATCTTCAGGATTGTCTAGCAGAGAAAAAATGGTAGCTTGTAAACTTGCAGTTGTAAATCCTATGCAAGAGGTAGCAGTACCTTCTGCTTCTTAAAACGGAGTGAACTGAGCCCATAGTTGTGGGAGGTCTCAGCCTTGAGTATATGAGAAAATGCTACTTGTTCCTAGGGCAGGGCAATGAAAGGTGGAGAATAAGTGAGAATCACACACATACACAGCATCACAGAATTGAGGGAGTTGGAAGAGGCCCCAGGAGATCATCTAGTCCAATCCCCCTGCAAAAGCAGGCTCCCTACAGCATGTTGCACGGCAAGGCATACAGGCGGGTCTTGAATACCTCCAGAGAAGGAGAATTAACAGCCATTCTCTGGGCAGCCTGTTCCAGTGTTCCGATACCCTTACAGCAAAGAAGTTTTTTCTTAGATGTGTATGGAACATCCTGTGCTCCAGTTTGTGCCCACTGCGCCTTGTCCTGCCACTGGGCACCACTGAAAGGAGCCCGGCCTCATCCATTCGGCTCCTGCATTTCAGATATTTGTATACATTGATTAGATCCCCTCTCAGACTCCTCCTTTTCAGGCTGAAGAGCCCCAGTTCTCTCAGCCTTTCCTCATAAGAGAGATGTTCCAGACCTCTAACCATCTTTGTGGCCCTGCACTGGACTCTCTCCAGAAGATTCCTGTCTTTCTTGTACTGAGGAGGCCAGAACTGAACACAGTATTTCAGATGTGGCTTCACCAGGGCAGAGTGGAGAGGAAAGATCACCTCCCCCAGTCTGCTGGCCACACTCTTTAATGCACCCTAGAATCCCATTGGCCTTTTTGGCCACAAGGGCACACTGCCAGCTCATGTCCAACCCGTTGTCCACCAGGACACACAGGTCCTACTGCTCAGAACTTCCATATTGTTTTCTATACTTCTTTTCTATTACATCCAGAAAGGGGGGATGGGAATTGTTGAGTGCCATCATGCTTGTATGAAGCCAGCATATTGGCTGTGAGAGTTATTAAGTCTTTTTTTTTTTTTTTTTTTTTTTGCAGAATGTCCTTTGTAAGAAAAATATAATAAAGAATAAATTACTTCCACATTCTACTGAGATGGAAACATACAAACAGATAATCTAGTCATTAACATATAAGAGAAGGCCGAGAAAATTGAAACACATATTTTCCCTCCATTACTCTGTAGAATCACTACATAGATACTGTTGTTGATAGAGACAGGTAGCATAGGTTCATTCTTTATATATTGCCCTACCCAAGAATTAGCAAAACCTTCACTTCCACTTACCAAGGCAAATTTATGAGTTTTCAATGCATGGTCTTATATGTTATTTAATAAGTTTTTCTATGGAATTAATGATCAGCAAGTGAAGATACATATATGGCTTTTCAATAAAGTGAAGGTAAATTCAGTGAAATATATGTATTCCTGCATAAGTTTCTATGTCATAGCATCTCTAATTGTATTTCTTGTGATAAGTGTCTTGATCTGGATTTTTTTTTTTTTATAGTTTAATTTAATTATCTTCTCTAAAATCCATGGACTGTTGAAGAAAAATTATATTTATTTCATGTTTTTAAATAACATGAGCCTTTCTCCCTTGTTCCATGCTGCATGCATGTGTTGACATATGTTGTAGCAGCATCACCAAACACCTACATATAGTACAGATTAGCAAATAAGTAAACAGCCGCCCACTACATGGTTTTCTAGGTTTCTCCAAACTGCCATTAGAAACCAGTATGAGGAAGATGACCTTTCACATGGCTGACAGATGCTGCAAACCAAGCAGAAATGAGTTCCCAAGCAACATAAACTACCACTGCAGCACAATTATGTGATGGCCATAGGATTGGGACAATGTCTCTGTGTAAGCATACACTCCTGGTAGATCTTTTCTTTATTTCACCATTACCCTATGATTCCTGCTACAGCTATGTAAGGCTTAATACCAAATATTTTCCAGTTCCTGTGCGTGGCAAATAGCATCATTTTGGTCTCAAATATATGATGGCTACACAGTTATTACTTCTAAAATCTCTGTAAATCCACTATTTTCTTCAGACTTCATTCTTGCTGGCAGTCTTCTTCTACTTACTTTCCTCATATTCATTTGTATACTTTCATCCACCTTTTCCTCTGAGTTCTTAACCTAACTTCTCCTCCATACTGCTTGGTTATAAGGAGTTGTTTCTCTCCTAATTCCCAGATGACATGATTTTGTCTTCTTCACCAACATTTACATCTGATGTGTAACAGCATTATCTTTTTACTTTTCATTAATGATTCTCTACATAATCCAGTTCTCTGTGATTAAGGTAAAATAGTATCCAATTTTGGAAGATAATAAAATTCCCATCTAACTCATAATAAAAGCAAATGTCCTGTGACAACATAAAGAGCTATACAAAATGCAAATTTCAGAGTTTAATACAGACTCTTGCATATGGACACCCTTTATTATTGCCTTAACCCCAAAGTCAGTGCTATTGACATCTATGAACTAATGCTTCATCAAAAATTTAAACCATGCCTCAAGCAGAACCAGAAACACAGGGCACAGATGTTCAGTGAAGCAGAAAGCACAGTAAACTGAACTGCTATGCTGACTCCAAGGAGAAGAAGGTTTCAGAAATATGGCAAAATTCATTAATTCCCAATTAAAATATTTAACATTCACTCTGGAGGAACAAAATTGGCTGAGGAGAAGTACTTTCCCTAGAGTTCAGTCTGCTCAGGCTGAAATTTATTTTGGCAGGTTCAATCTTCTGAAGCCTTATTACTAAAAATACCTACAGAGGAGAAATACAGAGAAAAAGCCCACAACACTGTTCGTAATCAATTACATACTTGGGTTTTAGAGTATTATTATTACTATTATTTTCCCTTGTGGATGTCAACTACAAGCTCTTTGAAATGATAAGAGAATTTTTCTTCTTCTTAATTTTTTTTTTTTCATTTGTTCAGTAGCATCATTTCACGATAATAACCGTGCAACTGTTATTAATAGCTCCTGCAAACCTGCTATGACTGTTTGCTTAAAGGTTTCATTCCTCTTCAAGTTTTTATACCTTTATTGGAGAAATGGGATAGTTTATTTAAAGAAAACAAAGCTTGCAATGCATAACAGCTAGATATATATAAACTAATTATTAGTTAAATTGTGAAATATAATGATACTGACTTAATGTCTTTCTTTCTACATGTAGCCAGTAACCTTTCTTTCTTTTTCTTTTTCTTTCTTTCTTTCTCTCTTTCTTTCTTTCTTTCTTTCTTTCTTTCTTTCTTTCTTTCTTTCTTTCTTTCTTTCTTTCTTTCTTTCTTCCTTTCTTTCTTTCTTTCTTTCTTTCTTTCTTTCTTTCTTTCTTTCTTTCTCTCTTTCTCTCTTTCTCTCTTTCTCTCTTTCTCCCTTTTGTTCTCTCGTTCTCTCTTTCTTTCTCTCTTTCTTTCTCTCTTTCTCTTCCTTTCTCTCTTTCGCTTTCGCTTTCTTGCTTTCTCTCTTTCTCTCTTCCTCCCTTTCTCTCTACAACAACTCCACTTCTTTCTTGTGCTGGGGACCCCAGGCCTGGATGCAGAACTGCTGGTAGTGCCTCACAAGAACATAGCAGAAGGGGAATAATCCCCTCCCTTGCCCTGCTAGCCATCCTTCTTTGGATACTTCCCTGGATGCCATTGGCCTTCCTGGCTGCAAGAGCGCACTGTCGGCTCATGGCCAGCTTTTCATTGATCACAACGCCCAAGTCCTTCTCTGCAGGGCTGCTCTCAAGGAGTTCTTCTCCCAGTCTGTACACACACCTCGGATTGCCCCAACCCAAGAGCAACACCTTGCACTTGGCCTTGTTGAACCTCATCAGGTTCTCATGGGCCCACTTTTCCAGCCTGTCCAGGTCCCTCTGGATGGCATCCCTTCCTTCAGGGGTATCAACTGCACCACTCAGCTTGGTGTCATCAGCAGACTTGCTGAGGGTGCACTCAATCAAGTCATTGACAAAGATGAACACCGGTCCCAAGACGGACCACTGGGCAACACCACCTGTCACTGGCCTCCACTGAGACATAAATCTTGATATTCATCCCCTTTATGCTTTAGCTTCACGACACGTTATTAAAACAGCTATTAGAGTTGGTGCATTTTCTGTGCAATTACAAAACAAGCCTGTTCAGCCTATTCTTAGGTACAGTTTGCTTTTGCATACAGTGTTACACAATTTCCTCACTGCATTAAAAATATTTTCTCCTTCCATCTCAGAAGTGCCTTGTTCAGAAGGAAGTAAACTAAATCTTTGAAATGACTGAGCATGCTGTGCCAATTCAGACATCACTAGTAGTTCCTACAATAATAATTCAATGCAGTCAAAGACCATTCTCTTACTGGCTGCAATATAACTGCTTTGGAAGATATTGAGGGTGACATGAGGCTACAAGTTTGTAAAACGGCATTCAATTCTGCTAGCTGAGTTGGACTTGCAGGAGCATATCTATTGCATAAATATTTGACAAAAAGGTTAATATTTTCCAAAAATTCTCATAAAAATATTAATTGTTGTGCAAGAGAAAAATATGTGCAGCAAGCCACACTCTTAAGAGCTTCACCTGTTTACTTTCAAACTGTCCACAAATAGTTTACTGTCCACAAAGACTGTATAGAAAGGAGATAAAATACTTTCTTTCAGTGAAACATTTCTTTTTCCTTTATTTTCTTATACAGGATATTTCTTGTCATAATTAATATTAAAATTCATTTTCTAATACCTTGTTTTCTTCAGGATTTAGCAAATCCTATACATGTTCTCAGAACTTCCTAGTGTAAAGTTCAAATTTTGAACAGAAAAAGCAAACATAGAAACCCTTCTTTTTTTTTTTTTTTTTTTTTTTTTTTTTTTTTTTTTTTTTTTGCTTTGCTGTTGTAAAGCAGCTCAGTGAATTACATGTATACTCATATGGTAGTCTATGAAGTGCCAAAAGTATCTGAACACTACCTTTCGTGTAAAGGCTTAGAACAGTAGCAAGAAGGACATTAAGGCAGAAATTCAGAGCTGTTTACTTAGTGCTTTGCTGTTTTCCAGTTTTCTACCCCCTGTCCTGGAAATTATGTCTAACTTTTTTTATCTTAGATTATTCATAGTAAAATTGCTGTAATAATTATTAATTAGTCAACTTGAATTTTCTCTTTTCACTGAACATTTTCACTTACTATTTTGCTGAAAGAGAATTTATTAATGGCTGATATAAATTTTAATTCTTTTATTATTTTGAATGCATTTTGAAATTAGTTACTATAGCAGTTCAGCTTTACTCTTTTTAAGGAACAGCTGTGGGTCTGGAAAGTAGCATGAATTGAAAATACATTTTCATTGTTATTTATTGATTACCTAAGTAATTAGCCTTTAATGTTAGTGGTAATTTGCATTTTGTTTACCTTTATGGTTTCTTCTTCTAGGGATTCAGTGCAAACAAGAAAACAGACAGAAATATAGAAGCTGTAATGCATAAAATCATTAAAGAAAAATTATTTGTGTTTTACTGGAGGGGAAATGAACATAATAGTTTCAGACTATGTTCTGGGATGTTTTTCAGCCGGATAGAACCACTGCACAGCTTTATATTCATATAGGACTTTAATATTAAATACATTCTTAGCAAAATCTATCTGTCTTTGCAATTGCACAGTCTGTATTGCCAGTGGTTGTACTTGAATGTATTACAAACAGTAAAATGTAGCAATATGTAATCATATGATGACACATTTCAGAAAGTTAGTATTTCTCCTTTCATTGCACATACATTTCTGGCTTGCAGCTCATAGAAGTGATGTCAGAAAATCAGAGTGCAATGATTCTTTAATTGTTTGGAAGTCAACTGAACCCCATGCTCATCAAAGCTGAAATTCAGTGCTGGGTGATAGATGCCTGTTGACAGTGGGTTCTGAACATAGAATCCTATTATAGAATCATAGAATGGTTTGGGTTGGAAGGGAACTTAAAGATCATCTAGTTCCAACCGCCTGCCATGGGGGGAGTTGGACACCTCCCACTGGACTAGGTTACTCAGAGCCCCTTTCAGCCTGGCCTTGAATGCTTCCAGGGAAGGGGCATAAACAACTTCTGTGGGCAACCTGTTCCAGTGCATCACCACCCTCACAGGAAAGAATTTCTTCCTAATATCTAGCCTAAATCTCCCGTCTTCCAGTCATCAGCAAACTTGCTGAGAGTGCACTCAATCCCACAGTCTCAGTCGTTGATAGAGATGTGGAAGAGCACTGGTTGCAAGACGGTCACCTGTGGAACACTCCTCATGACCGGCCTCCACCTGGACGTAGAGTCATTGACTACAATCCTTTGGCTGTGACCATCCAGCCATTTCTTTATCCAGCGAACAGTCCAACCTTCAGATCCAGACCCCTCCAATTTAGAGAGAAGATTTTGGTGAAGGACAGTGTTAAATGCCTTGCACAGGTCCAGGTAAGCAACATCTGTTGCCCTTCCTTGGCCAGCTGATGCCGTCACTCCCTCATGGAAGGCCACCAGATTGGTCAGGCACGACCTGCCCTTGGTGAAGCCGTGCTGGCTGTCTCGGATCACCTCCTCATCTCGCATGTGCCTTAGCATCTCCTCCAGGAGGATCCGCTCCGTGATCTTCCCAGGCACAGACATGAGGCTCACCGGCCTGTAGTTCCCCGGGTCTTCCTTTCTCCCTTTCTTAACAATGGGAGTGATGGGACCTCACCTGACAGCCATGACTTTCCAGATATGATGGAGAGCGGCTTGGCAACCACATCAGCCAACTCCTTCAAGACCCTGGGATGTATCCTGTCCGGCACCATAGACTTGTAAACATTCAGTCTCATAAAGTGGTCTTGGACTTACTCTTCTATTACACTGGGAAGGGTTTTGCTCTCCCAGCTCCTGATTGAAAGTTCAGACTTGGGAAGCCTGACCAGCAGTGAAATCTGAGGCAATGAACTCCCACACTCTATCATCTATTCTTATCTTTTTTTTTTTTTTTTTTAATAAGAATTTTTTATTTGTATTTCAGCTGGCGATTTTAGGTGTTCCATTATGTTTGAAAAGGTCCTTCCTAAATTTCTGAGCAGTTACCTCTTTATCACACGTAAGCTATCTGTAAATCTCTTAATAAATATTTATCATTTTATTTATTTCCGTTTGATCCAGCTAGGAGAATTTCTTCCTTTTCTACATCATCTTTAATTACAGATCTTCAGAGATTTACAGAAAAAGATTGTATCTTTACCCACATTTCACAGATAAGGGAGCCACTGTAAGGGAAAAGAAAAATATTGGGAGAAAAAAATACCTCATCCTAACCTAGTTTCGCACTGCCTGATATTTTCAAGTGCCCATAGGCTTCCTTCTGTCAAAACACAAGTGCAATTTTTTTAAAGTGTAGCAGGACCCATCTGTTTAAAAGATTTTTTTTTTTTTTTTTTTTTTTTTTTTTCTTTTTGCCACTAATGGCAACAGGATTAATTTTTCATTATTTTCATCTTGGCAAGTAAATGTCATTGTGCCTGGCAGAACTACTTCTGCAATGAAGATAACGTCTGCTTTTCCTGAGTATTCTCTGCAGAGCTGCTGAGATATAAGGAGGATATGAGTCACATTTTTAAATTCAATCAACAGAAACTGCATGCTCATCTGAGTGCAGAAGTTGTACTCTGTTTATTTTCAATGTGTAGTCATTTCAAGGACATAAGTGTTAAGCTTTTTCATGAACAAGTAAGGAAAGGAAGTAGAAAAAGTATATTGCCTTTGGTATTAGATCAATCAAATGCTAAATCCCACAAAACATGAAAACTATGAGCATGACTGAGTTCTGAGAATGGGATATTTAGCTGCAAGGCAAGAGGGTCTTACCAATACATTGCACACTTCAAATGGTAGGACAAGAAAGTGCACAACAGAAAAACTGAACAAGTTTATATATTTTTCATATTTCTTGAGCAGTAACAAAGGTCCTGATGCAATCATGTCAGAGAGAAAATTCTAAAATATATATTGAGTCCAAAAGCTAACCCTCAAGGTGATTTACATTTCCATAGCATGTAAACCCATTGTTCCTACAGAGCTGCAAAATAGTATTATTGTAAATATTCCCTTGGTAGAAATGGAAATCATTTTACTTTCTTGATTTTACCTCAATCTTGTCACCACAGCCTGAGTAAATCTCAGAAGATTTTTTTCTTTCTTTTAGGAAGAAGATAAATAAGTCTGAAGACAACAAAATTTTTATTTATTTGTGAGACAAGTAGCTAGAGAGCAGCCCTGCAGAAAGGGATGTGGGGTTGGTGGTGACAGCAGGCTCAGCATGAGGCAGCAGCGTGCGCTCTGGCAGCCAGGAGGGCAAACCACATTTTGGGATGCAATAAACACAGTGAAAACAGTCAGTCAAAACATGTGATTATCCCACTGTGTTTAGAGTCAATGTGGCCTAGCCTTGAATATTGTGTGCATTTTTGGGCTACACAAAACAATAAGGATGTTAAAGCCCCTGAAGCAACCAGAAGAGGCATCAAAGCTGGTGATGGTGCTGGAAGGCTTGTCCTGTAAGGAGAAGCTGAGGACACTTGGGTTGCCCAGTCTGCAGAGAAGGAGACTGAAAGGCAACCTCACTGCTCCTTGCAGCTCGCTGAGGAGGAGAAGCAGAGGGAGGCGCTGGTCTCTGCTCCTGGGCACTGAAAGCTGCCAGGGGTGGGTCAGACTGGGCATTGGGAACCATTTCTGTGCCATGAGAGTGGTCAGACACTGGAACAGGCTTCCTAGGGAGGTGATCGGTGCACCAAGACTCAGTGTTCTAGACAGATTTGGAGAATGCCCAAAACAGCATGATTTAGCTCTTGGTTAGTGGTCAGGCAGTTGGAACAGATGATCTTTGTGTGTCCTTTCTAATGGAAATATTGTATTGTTTTGTTTCTTTATTAAAAAAAAATATATATATTTTCTTATTGACATTTCTTTCTGCTTCTGAATGGCATCTCAATCTACAGAGCCACATTCTTGATTTAAGTGTATGTTAGTGCACTTTAGTTTTAAGGAAGATATAGACAATGGAGAGAAAAGGGGCATTGCTAGAGCACGATATATTTTATCCTAAAATAGATTTCTAAAATAGATCAAATAAATTGTGCCTATTTCTTTTGGTCAACTGTAAAGGGAGTCTAGATAGCCAGCTCAGATGTAGATGTCTATATAGTGGATATCTGACATTAGGTAAAGTGAAGTGACTTTTTACAATACCACACAATACTAAAGCCTGAGCCAGGACTGTACACCACCTTCATTACCCTCTACAACATATTTTTTTGTTATGCGTGATTGATTGTTTTGTTTTCATTTAAAGGTGATCTTTAATATTTTTAATTACAGTGTGCATCATTTTTATATTTTTCCTTTACTTGACTAGGCCCATCTAGATTGAATAAAGTCTGCATATTTTGATACATATTTTGAAGTTTCCAGAGAGGTTTCATAGAATCATAGAATCATAGAATGGCTTGGGTTGGAAGTGACATCAGAGATCATCTAGTCCCAACCCCCCTGCCGTGGACAGGGCTGCCAACCACTAGCTCACTAGATCAAACTGCCCAGGAACCCATCCAGCCTGGCCTTGAACACAGCCAGGGATGGGGCAGCCACAACTCCTCTGGGCAGCTTGTTCCAGCGCCTCACCACCATCTCAGGGAAGAATCTCTTTGTGATGTCCAACATAAACCTCCTCTATTTTAGTTTTAGCCTTGTCCTACCATTATCCACCCGTGTAAAAAGTCGGTCCCCCTCCTGCCTGTAAGCTCCTTTGAAGTATTGGAAGGCCACAATGAGGTCTACCCTCAGCCTTCTCTTTTCCAAGCTAAACAATCCCAACTCCCTCAACCTTTCCTCACAGGAGAGGTGCTCCAGCCCTCTGATCATTTTGGTGGCCCTCCTCTGGACCCGCTCCAACAGCTCCACATCCCCTCTGTACTGGGGGCCCCAGGCCTGGACACAGCACTCCAGGTGAGGCCTTCCAAGGGCAGAGTAGAGGGGGACGATCACCTCCCTCTCCCTGCTGGCCACCCCTCTCTTGATGCAGCCCAGGATGCCACTGGCCTTCCTGGCTGCAAGAGCGCACTGCCGGCTCATGGCCAGCTTTTCGTCGATCACAATGCCCAAGTCCTTCTCTGCAGGGCTGCTCTCAAGGAGTATCTTCTCCCATTCTGTACACACACCTGGGATTGCCCCGACCCAAGTGCAACACCTTGCACTTGGCCTTGTTGAACCTCATCAGGTTCTCGTGGGCCCACTTTTCCAGCCTGTCCAGGTCGCTCTGGATGGCATCCCTTCCTTCAGGGATCCTATGTAATAATGGACCACATGATCTTGGTTGCACTATGCAACCTTCACTCTTGTGCTAATGTCAGTCATCATTGTGGACCTCCTCTCAGCCTGTCCCACCTTCCTAGGTGCTCTTACATGACAGGTATGAGGCTCTGGATCTGGAGGGACAGGGGGATGAGGATGAAGGTCCATCCATGTTACAGGGGTCACCTGGGACAAGCCTCACTGCCCCCTGTGTCACCATGTTGGCAATTAGGGAAAAAAGGGCTGTCATCATCAGGGACTTCCTTCTGAGGGGAACCAAAGGGCCTGGTTTGCCGCTTGGACCCATCCCACAGGGAAGCGTGTTGCCTGCCTTTGGCCCGGGTGAGGGATGTTGCTAGGAACATAATTCGCCTGGCAAGACCCTCCGATTATTATCCATTACTAGGTTTTAACATGGACAATGACGAGGTAGGCAAAAGAAGCCCAAGGGCAATAAAGAGGGACTTTAGAACTCTGTGGGGACTGCTTAAAGGATTGGGAGTGCACGCAGTGTTCTCCTCTGTCCTCTCAGCTGAAGACTGGGACTCAGACAGAAGGAAGAGAACAGATAGGTTGAATGGCTGCAGGGATGGTGTCGCATCCAGGGCTTTGGGCACTGTGACCTGGGATATAGCTTTGAGAAATGGGGAATGCTGACATCAGATGGGATGTGACTGACTAGAAGGGCAAGAATATTCTTGGGAGCAAGCTGACAGGGCTGATTAGCAGGGCTTTCAACTAGATACTATGGTGAAAGGGGATGCACTGGGTGACGGAGAAGAACAAGGGAACACTGCCACCTTGGGCAGTAGTGGGGGAAAACCCCAGATTTGTCCCACAAATATTAGGGAGGACACCTCCAAGAAGGTAATGAGGCCAATAACCCAGCTGAAATGCCTCTATCCCCACGCACACAGCATGGAAAATAAGTAGGAGGAGTTGGAAACCGTGGCAGAGTTAGGAAAGTATGACCTAATTGCTATTGCAGAAGCATGGTGGGATGAATCTCATGACTGGAGTACTGTGATTGAGGACTACAGGCTTTTTAGAAGGGATAGGCAGGGCAGGAGGTGAGAGCGAGTTGTCCTCCGTGTTAGGAAATGGATAGATTGTGAAGAGCTGCGTCTGAGAAACAGCCATGACCAGGCTGAGAGCTTATGGGTTAAAATTGATGATCGGTCTGGTAAGGGACATCTAGTGGTTGGGGTTTACTACAGGCCACGTGATCAGGGAGAACCTGTTGACGAGGCCTTCTTGCTTCAGCTGCAAGAAGTGTCATGCCTGCAGGGTCTTCTCCTGGTGGGGGATTTCAACCACCCAGGTATCTGCTGGGATAGCAACACAGCGAGTGGGCTGCAAACAATCCAGGAGACTCCTGGAAACTGTTGAGGATAAATTCCTGGTCCAGATATTAGATGGACCAACCCGAGGTGAAGTGTTACTGGACCTGGTGCTCACCAATGCAGAGAAGAGCGCTAGAGAGGTTAAGACTGGAGGCAGCCTGGGCTATAGCGTCCATGCCCTGGTAGAGTTTGTGATCTTGAGGATTACGGGCCTGGCAAAAAGCAGAGTCAGGACCCTGAACTTCAGGAGCATGACCTTCTGGCTGTTGATGAATTACTGGATGGGATCCCCTGGAAAGCTGTCCTTAAGGGCATAGGAATAGAACAGAGCTGGCAGCTCTTTAAGGACACACTTCTGAGAGTGCAAGAGCTCGCCATCCCCCAGCAGAAGAAATTGAGCAGAGTAGGTGGGCAACTGGCATGACTGAGCAAGGACCTGCAGCTTAAACTGAAGAAAAAGAGGGAAATGTACAGGAAGTAGAAGGAAGCTTGTGTAGCCTGGGAAGAGTACAAGGGTGTTGTCCAGAANTGGCCTTCCTGGCTGCAAGAGCGCACTGCCGGCTCATGGCCAGCTTTTCGTCGATCACAATGCCCAAGTCCTTCTCTGCAGGGCTGCTCTCAAGGAGTATCTTCTCCCATTCTGTACACACACCTGGGATTGCCCCGACCCAAGTGCAACACCTTGCACTTGGCCTTGTTGAACCTCATCAGGTTCTCGTGGGCCCACTTTTCCAGCCTGTCCAGGTCGCTCTGGATGGCATCCCTTCCTTCAGGGATCCTATGTAATAATGGACCACATGATCTTGGTTGCACTATGCAACCTTCACTCTTGTGCTAATGTCAGTCATCATTGTGGACCTCCTCTCAGCCTGTCCCACCTTCCTAGGTGCTCTTACATGACAGGTATGAGGCTCTGGATCTGGAGGGACAGGGGGATGAGGATGAAGGTCCATCCATGTTACAGGGGTCACCTGGGACAAGCCTCACTGCCCCCTGTGTCACCATGTTGGCAATTAGGGAAAAAAGGGCTGTCATCATCAGGGACTTCCTTCTGAGGGGAACCAAAGGGCCTGGTTTGCCGCTTGGACCCATCCCACAGGGAAGCGTGTTGCCTGCCTTTGGCCCGGGTGAGGGATGTTGCTAGGAACATAATTCGCCTGGCAAGACCCTCCGATTATTATCCATTACTAGGTTTTAACATGGACAATGACGAGGTAGGCAAAAGAAGCCCAAGGGCAATAAAGAGGGACTTTAGAACTCTGTGGGGACTGCTTAAAGGATTGGGAGTGCACGCAGTGTTCTCCTCTGTCCTCTCAGCTGAAGACTGGGACTCAGACAGAAGGAAGAGAACAGATAGGTTGAATGGCTGCAGGGATGGTGTCGCATCCAGGGCTTTGGGCACTGTGACCTGGGATATAGCTTTGAGAAATGGGGAATGCTGACATCAGATGGGATGTGACTGACTAGAAGGGCAAGAATATTCTTGGGAGCAAGCTGACAGGGCTGATTAGCAGGGCTTTCAACTAGATACTATGGTGAAAGGGGATGCACTGGGTGACGGAGAAGAACAAGGGAACACTGCCACCTTGGGCAGTAGTGGGGGAAAACCCCAGATTTGTCCCACAAATATTAGGGAGGACACCTCCAAGAAGGTAATGAGGCCAATAACCCAGCTGAAATGCCTCTATCCCCACGCACACAGCATGGAAAATAAGTAGGAGGAGTTGGAAACCGTGGCAGAGTTAGGAAAGTATGACCTAATTGCTATTGCAGAAGCATGGTGGGATGAATCTCATGACTGGAGTACTGTGATTGAGGACTACAGGCTTTTTAGAAGGGATAGGCAGGGCAGGAGGTGAGAGCGAGTTGTCCTCCGTGTTAGGAAATGGATAGATTGTGAAGAGCTGCGTCTGAGAAACAGCCATGACCAGGCTGAGAGCTTATGGGTTAAAATTGATGATCGGTCTGGTAAGGGACATCTAGTGGTTGGGGTTTACTACAGGCCACGTGATCAGGGAGAACCTGTTGACGAGGCCTTCTTGCTTCAGCTGCAAGAAGTGTCATGCCTGCAGGGTCTTCTCCTGGTGGGGGATTTCAACCACCCAGGTATCTGCTGGGATAGCAACACAGCGAGTGGGCTGCAAACAATCCAGGAGACTCCTGGAAACTGTTGAGGATAAATTCCTGGTCCAGATATTAGATGGACCAACCCGAGGTGAAGTGTTACTGGACCTGGTGCTCACCAATGCAGAGAAGAGCGCTAGAGAGGTTAAGACTGGAGGCAGCCTGGGCTATAGCGTCCATGCCCTGGTAGAGTTTGTGATCTTGAGGATTACGGGCCTGGCAAAAAGCAGAGTCAGGACCCTGAACTTCAGGAGCATGACCTTCTGGCTGTTGATGAATTACTGGATGGGATCCCCTGGAAAGCTGTCCTTAAGGGCATAGGAATAGAACAGAGCTGGCAGCTCTTTAAGGACACACTTCTGAGAGTGCAAGAGCTCGCCATCCCCCAGCAGAAGAAATTGAGCAGAGTAGGTGGGCAACTGGCATGACTGAGCAAGGACCTGCAGCTTAAACTGAAGAAAAAGAGGGAAATGTACAGGAAGTAGAAGGAAGCTTGTGTAGCCTGGGAAGAGTACAAGGGTGTTGTCCAGAAATGTAGAGATAGAATCAGGAAAGCCAAGGCACAGATGGAGTTGAACTTGGCAAGCAGGGTACATAGGCAGGAAGAGACAGGCCAAGGAGAGTGCTCCCCCTCTGATAAATGAGAAGGGAGAACTGGCTTCCTCAGACATGGAAAAAGCATAGGTACTCGAAAAGAGCTTTGCCTCAGTCTTCTCTGGTCTGCCTCTGACCTTCTCTGAGGTCTCTGGCCTCAGGCTTCCCATGTCTGTCAGGATCTTGAACCTCTTGGTGAGGGTGAGAGGAGCTGATTCCCTCCCACTCTAACAACGGAACAAGTTCAAGACCACCTCATGACACTGAATGTACAAGTTTATGGGGATAGATGATATGCACCCCAGGGTTCTAAGAGACCTGGCTGACGTGGTTGCTAGTCACTCTCCATCATATTTGAAAAACCATGGCTGTTGAGTAAAGTCCCTAATGACTGGAAAAGGGAAACACAACTCTCATTTTTAAGAAAGGGAGAAAAGAATACCCAGGGAATTATAGGCCAGTGAGCCTCACATCTGTGCCTGGGAAGATCATGGAACAGATACTTCTGGAAGCCATGTTAAGGCACATGAGAGATGAGGAGGTGATCCGAGACAGCCAGCATGGCTTCACCAAGGGCAGATCTTGCCTGACCAATCTAGTGGCCTTCTATGATGGAGTGACAGCGTCCATCATAGGAAGGGCAACAGATTTTGCCTACCTGGGCCTGTGTAAGACCTTTAACACAGTCCTTCACCACAGTGTTCTCTCTAAATTGGAGGGGTATGGATCTGAAGGTTGGACTGTTTGATGGTTAAAGAAGTGGCTGGATGGTCACAGCCAAAGGGTTGTAGTCAATGACTCTAAGTGCAGGTGGAGGCCGGTCACGAGGAGTGTCCCACAGAGGCTCATCTTGGAACCAGTGCTCTTCCACATCTCTATTGACAACTTAGAAATGTCAGTGATTTAATGACTGGAACTGACCATAAGCAGTTTCTTCTTCAAGGCTGAGCTGTTTATCACACATACCTTTCTACTCAATGTTTTGTTAGCCTCCTACTTGAGGCATGATGGCAAACAGTTTCTAGATACTTTCAAAAAAGTTATAGCTATGGGTAGATTTGCCTAAAGTAAAATCAAGAAAACTCAGATCAACACTTATAAATACATATTTCCTAACCAATGTGTCAAAGTGCTGAAGAAAAATTATTAAACTATTATCTAAAATTGCTTACAAAATCTTGCAGAAAAATATGTCAATTAATTTCCTAAGCATTCAGAACTTCACAGTATATTTCATGTGGTGTGCTCTTTTCCATTTTGCTCTCCATCCCCACCACCTGCTGTATAATTTAAAAATTAGGAGAATAAAATTCTGTGCTGATATTTAATCATCCATCCTAAGTAATCCAGAAGAAAGGTCTTATAGTAAAGTCTCCTAAAAATTATTAAATTGAAATAGTCTGTTCAGATACATAATTTCATCTGGGTAATTTTTTCTCCTCAGTTAATTTTTGAGGTAGTAAGATTAAAAGGGATATAAAAGGATTATTTGTTTTTCCCCAAACTAACATATTTTTATTATTATTGTGTAAAATTACTTACTGATCAAAAAAATAAAGAGAAAAAGAGCATGTCTGTGACAGTAGGTGAAGCAGAGGAAGTAGGAAGAAAGTATGCTTAGTAAAATAAAAATATTGTATTAACAGAAGTAGAAGAAGAATACAAGAAGTGTAGGAGGAGTATGTGAAAACTGGTATAGTCTTCCTTTATTTTAGTAAAAAAAGCTAAATTTAAAACATCTCTGAACAGAAAAGGAATGCGTGGNAACCTGAATATGTTAATTCAGCTTCTGAAATAAATAAAAACAAAACTACTCTAAAGAGTAAAGATATGGAGGCTCAGTACAGTAATCATGTAATTCCATGTAATTCTGAGATATCAGCAGGAGGGTTTTAAAGTTCTGCTTCATAATTAAATAAACAATGAAGTATCTATAAACACATAAGATGCATCAAAACAGTAAAATAGTCTTCAGAGGTGCTTTCATATTGGGCATCGAAATAACTGTATAGTTTGTCAGAGGATGAAACTGAATTAAGTTTTTGCACTATTATCCTGATTGTTCCTACTTCTAAGGGTATCTATCCGACGGCACGTAGTGCCTGTTGATACCCCAAGGGACATCTCTAGACTCATGTAGTGAGCTTCTTATTTCTTGCTTTTGCAGTGTAGAGAGATTGACATTCACACAACAAAAGTTCCTCTTCTGGGACATTGTCCTGCCGTGCACTGAACTGAAAACGTGTCTCTCCAAGAATGCAGTTGTGAGGTGAAGGGTTCCAGTGTAACTATGCAGCCGTATGGGCATCAAAGACAGTTTGAGCAAGTAATGTATATACATGGATTTTTTTATTTGACCAGGACATGGCTTTCAGTTTCACTGAGAAACTTTTCAAACAAGCTGATATGGATGTTCAGCCATCTTGACAATTCACTGGAGAATACTGCGGTCAGTACCGTCACGGGAACTCACTAGTGTGACATCTTTCTCCTAGCATCTTTCCTAGGGTCTGCAGGCTGCATGTTGGTAACCGTGATATTACATGTGTGACAGTAGCAGGTGTCCGTCAAGATGCTGACTTCTATCTTTGTATTCTACTTGCCAGAAAACAGAGGTTGGGAGAGAAAGGGAAGCAGGGAATCTCAACTTCAAAAGGATGCAAAAAACATATCCAAAAGCCCAGCTAAGGGAAGCCCAAGAGGCACAAGAAGGACTAAGCTACTGGAGAAACTCATGTCAAAGTGCCTGTGAGCAGGTAACATGACTGTCTGGGTGAAAATCAGTGAAATCACTTTACTTCCAAAGCAAAAACAACCTTCCCCTCCTGCTAGGCATCACATTTGCAATGATTTTTCTACATTATTTCCTACAAATACAGAATGGAATAGCAATCTTTTATCCAGTTTAGCTCAATTTATCTCCTAACTGTCAGGAAGGTCACAGAAAATTACAGAATAATGTCCACATTGCAATGTGAGAGAAGCAACTACTCTTATTATCTACTCCAGGCTATTCCTATAGCCAGATATTTGTGGCAAACTATTAAATGAATTTCAATAACATCAAAACTATATTGAAAAAATGAGAAAATTAAGTATCTATTTTTGCAGCCTCACCTTTACTGTTTTTTATTTTTATTTTTTTTTCAGTTGCATCTGTGATATCTGAAAGAGACGGGGTATGGATACCGAGAGTTTTAGAGTATGTAGAGAAACAACTGCACTTTTTTGGAATTACTTATTGAAGTGTTAATATATTTTTTATTATTTACAGTAGCATAACATGTATTAGGTATTATACTGTTCTGCATATTCCTCTATCTTCTTTCAAGAAATCTTAATAGTATGCTGAAATGCAAAGTGCAAAAACACGAAGCAGTTTTAGAGACAAAGCATAAACATTTCCTTTTCAAAGGTGCATATTTCCGTTGCTACTAAATCTTGAATTCAGCCACACATAGTTCAATGCTTAGAGAAATTGCACACTGTGGGCAATCTATAAATTGTTCCCAGAAAAAAAAAAAAAAAAAAGGAAAAAAAAAGGAAAAAAAAAGGAAACAGCATAATAAACCAACTTATTTTCCCTCAATATAGCCTCCTTCTTATTAACATTGACATGATTGCTGCTTTGTGTTGTCCAAAAATCATTTGTTGTATTTACTTTTCATTGTGATTTTGTCAAAGCTTATTGAAGTAGTTGTTAGCTCTCTAACACAAGTTTAAGGAATGGCTCACATGGAATTCAGATTTTATTCCTCTAGGATAGGCTTCCAGAAGTCTAAA
>VXAV01007321.1:45591-56833 GCA_013399715.1 Alectura lathami | reverse complement strand
AAAAAAAAGCTTTTTGTTTTCTTTTGTTTTGTTTTGATTTGTCTTGAATACAACTACTTTTATGGTCAAATGGTCAAATGACTCATTTGCAAGCTGTGATGCCCAGGACTTGTTACTAGGCTTCTGAATGGATTCCTGGGGCCAGTCTAAAGACATGTGAAAAGTGAATGAAATAGGATACAAGAATTCTTCTGTTATTGCTGGAAGAGAGTCTGTTTAAATAATGAAACCTGTAAGTCTTTTCTGTCTACTGGTATTGGGAGCACACCCTGGCTCCAATGTGATTTTGTTCTGGGAATGTGAAAGTTAATGTGCTTCCTTGGTTTCACAGGACACACACACAGGAAGAAAAGACAGTCTCATGGGTTAGAGGGGAGCTGTGGAAGGACTGATAGTCAAATATTCAACTCATAATCAACTATTTTTAATTTCCNTTTCCAATCCATAGGTGTCACAATGTGCAGTTGTAATTTTTTTCTGATGTTCCTCTGCATCCCACATGGATTTCTCATAATGAAAAAAAAAGTTTACTTTCATGTATCTCTGTGTGAGAGACTGACCTATGAGACACTTGTCTCAAAGTTTGCTTGCATGGAGTTGTGAAGAAGCTCATCTGATGTGAACAGTTCCACTCTCTGCAAATGACAGAGACTGCTTGGACGGACTCTCCCCTGCATCCTGTTTTTCCACTCATTTACAGACTTTTGGACTCATTGGGTGAGGAGAATTTCTTGCTCAAATTCGACCAACTGTATTAATTGGACTTGTATTCTTAGTTGTTTGTATAGCTGTTGTCTTAAATGCATGATTACTCCCACAGTTTTCTTCTGTTCTTTTTTTTTTTTTTTTTTTTTTTAAACNTTTTTTTTTTTTTTTTTTTTTTTTTTTCCTTTTTCTTCTTCTCTCTCTCTCCCTCCTATTCAGTTTTCATTTTACCACTGCTGAAGAAGAACTTTCTGCTGCTGACTGGTTGTTTTGAGTCACCGGGTGGTGTCTGGGACAGTTAACGAAGCATTGTCTCAAATCAACCTGAGCAGTTAAGGCAGGAACCTTCTACAATCAGCAACACCTGTGACATTTACATTTGAAAGCATTCCTTGTACAAAGCCAGAAGCTGTTTGCTTTCAAATGAGAAAGCCCAAGGCAGGAGATGCTGGATGGTTCCTCCTGAAGACTGGCCTGGGAGCAAATATATTCAGCTTGGTAAATGAAGCTAGGAGATGACAGCACTGTGTTCTGTGAAGGCAGGACACAATCTGGCGTCTGCCTGCTTCCTCCTGTCTCTGCTGATTTTAATTTGCAAGGCCTGGAAGACAGGAACAAAGGAGATTCCTGCTGAGGACTCGGATGCTAGAAACTGTCACTCCAAGAAGGGTCTGGGATCAGTGGACTGTAACTAAGGGAGCTTGTACGCACAGATTTGTGGGATCAACATCAACTCACCATCACACCTTGGATGACAACCCACCATGACCAAAGACCAGCACCATCCTGACACCAAGACATTCCTGGACCTGAGGAGTGGTGAAATCTCTTTGTCCTACTGTCTAGATCTCTCTCTCTTTCTGTCCATCTATCTCTTCTACCTTACTCGTTTTCTATTCTGTCCTGTCGCTATTATCTCTCAATATTTGGTAATAAAATTGAGTTTAGCTTATGGCATTTGACCTCGTTTGTGTCTTAATTTCATCTCTTGGAATCGTTAAGAAACTTCCCTGTGACATTAGGTCACAACATTATTTCCCCGCAACATTTGATCGTGACACTCTGTAAGCCCAGAAAGCAAAGATTGTTACTGATGCGCGGAAACAAACCCTATAACTCAGAAAGTTATAAAGCAGGTATGTTTATTACAGCGCTGGGTGCAAGGGGGATCGCTCCTCCAAGCTTGCACACCAGATCACACGACAGGCACTTATTTATTACACAAAATCATACATATTCATAACTGTAGTCTGAGTTATTACAANATTTATTACACAAAATCATACATATTCATAACTGTAGGCTGAGTTATTACAATCAGGTAAATCATTATCACATGTTTTCTTGGCCAGGTGCCCTGGTGTCCGGTGGTCCTGGGGTCTCTTTGAAATTAAGTCTTCAATGTGTACTTTCCAAACACAAAGAGCTGAGTTGACCCTTTAACTAGCTGATCAAGACTGGCTCTGATAGTAGTCTTTGCAGAGACTTGCATAGATAACAGGGCATTACCGGTGTTCTTTATCAGGCCAAACAAGTCTTACTTCAACTCCTAGGGCATACCTGGAGTCCTTTGTCAGGCCAAATAACATCTTACTTTAAATTCAGCTCCTAGTAGTCTGTTCTCTTTATCATTACTAAAATTATGACGATGCAAATATTTATGCAAATGTGGGTGGTAAAGAAGTTTTTTTTTTTTTTTTTTCTTTTTTCCCAGTTATATTTTCTTGCATGAAAGCTAAAATGGAAATATTCTCTGAAGGTGGTTCAGGATATATATAAAATGCTTCAGGGGTATGCAAAATGCTTTCCTCATTGTGGACATAATCATAAACATCATCTCTCTGTTTTCAGCAATCTCTTGCACAGGAGGACCCCTACCAGCTACTAGCAAAAGGTGAGGCAATCATCAGACCAAAAGGAAAACAGCCAGAAAACAGTTGCTCCAATGTTAGAGGGAGTTTCCCAGCAAAACAAGTTCCTGGAGATCATTAAGCTGCTGAAAAAATGTGAGCTACTATTAGCACACTTTTGCCATGATGGAGCATGAGAGAAAGCTGTAATACAAACTGCAAATTCATCACTGGGAAATGATGGAGCAACCATCAGGGAGGTATAGCCTGTGCCTGAGGCTCTTCTCTCCCCATGCAGTCTGCAGGTGAGGTCAGCTCAGCTCCTCAATGAGCATCCATTACAAGTGCTCCTTCAGGTGCAAAAAACTGAAGCAAAAAGGAGGGAAAAGCACATCTAATACCATGTGTGTTGTGGATGGCATAACAATATGGGATGGGATCTTGTAGGATTTGTATTTCATAAAGTACTGTAATCATTTTAATACAGTTGTTTTACAAAATATATCCCTTCCATCCAGTCTGTTTCTGCCTTTCTCTGCTCAGCTGATTGAAAGTTCTGTCTGAACTTCTCATCCAATTTTTCCTTATGCATATGTTTAGTTTTACTTTTCAGCAGGGGACAGTACAGCATTCAAATAAGAAGTGCATTATTTGCTTTTATTTCCTTGTAATTCTTTACTGTTTGTGTGAATGTAACTGTTGGCTGTACCTCTGTATTCCATAGTCCAGAAATCCTAAGGACGCATTAATTAAAACCAGTTTCTGTCTTGAATATAGTCTCATGTACATTTGACTACTTCCTTTGGGGTTTAGGGGAGAGAGAGAGTGAGACAGAGAGAACAAAGAATAACCTCCAAAAACAATCTATCAAGTCAGAGCTACACTGCTGAAGTTGCATTATCCATTATGACAGCTCCTCCCTTGACAACATTTTACATTGTTATGATAATTTGCTCTGCAAAACTAGCATGTAGGCACATACAGAATCCCATTATTTCTTTTGCTTTATTGGAGTCAGAGCCTGCTATCACAGGTGTATTTTCTGGCCGCCTGCTCCTTCCGTGTAAATGAACATTGGCATCAACCGGCCCCTGGGAAAAGCTCAACTTGTCTTGGAAATGTTATGCAGTGCAAAGGACTACCCTGTAACAAATGACCATTTTACCCTTTTGTGTTCAGTCAGTTGTGTAAGCAGCCTCAAGTTGCCTGTAATTGATCAAATACATGCTTTACAATCATCCCGCAATTAATTGCAGCTTAGTGTGCAATTAAACCTTCTTCTGCCTGGTGCTCTCACATCAGGACCATACTTCATCAGCCAGGGCACAGGGGATCAGCTGCATTTTGGGAGCTCTCTGGCTTCTCACACCCTGCTCACAGGTGATTTTGGCAGTCAACAGATACCTGCTCTCGCTGGCATTTTCCCCATCAACACCATTAAATAAGAAATCATGAGCACATATTGACCATGGCAACCCTTGCATGGTTCATGAAACCTTGTTATGTGTTTATAACTTATTTCTCATATACTATCAATCCACAATAGTGAGTGCAATCTACTCTATACATGCCTGACAAAATCTTCTACAGGAGTACTGATACCTGATCGAAAAATAATGCAGACTATAGAAGGAAGTACTAGTCAGATTTCCAACTGCGCTTTCTTCTGACGTCATCTCTTTTTTTTTTTTTTCCTCGTGCAGAGAGGAGTGGGATGTGACTATTAAATGACATGAGGGATTGGGAAAAGATTTCTTTTAGAGAAATGGCTTGTGAATTCACCCCTGATGATGACAGCACTGCATGATAATATTCTCACTACTCTGCATTCCAACATTTCCCAGAGACACGGCTCAGCAAACCCCTCCACTGATGTTTTAGACCACACTTGCAATTTTGTTTTTTACCTGTCTGCATTCAGTACGTGAAGTTTTCTTAATAAAAGACCTGGTGGTTTCATCAGATCAATAAGATGGTATCTGTTCATTCCCAAAACAGTCTGACACTGACTATTTTCTTGTCACCAACAGTTATTAAAGCTAGAGCTAAAGCATCTTCCCATCATGGAAGCAATCCACATCAGCTACATATGATTTTCAAAGTCACTGTGCATTTCTCCATTGGATTATTGGGGAGGACTTCTACACTACACTTTACAAAATAATTAAGATGATTATCTTGCTTAGAAGCTCAGAGTAAGTGCAGAGCCTGTAGGTCTGGCCTAGAAAATGTTTCACGGTTCCTGTTTTGCAAAGGTTGTCTCTAATAAAACTGTGTGCTCTATCGACACATATACACTCACATGAAGATCATACTATGGTCTACAGTACTAAGGATTTCTTGTCACTCTGTGCTCCTGTATTGTCATAGAATCAAAGAATCATAGAATGGCTTAGGTTGGAAGGGACCTCAGAGATCATCTAGTTCCAACCCCCCTGCCGTGGACAGGGCTGCCAACCACTAGCTCACTAGATCAAACTGCCCAGGAACCCATCCAGCCTGGCCTTGAACACAGCCAGGGATGGGGCAGCCACAGCTTCTCTGGGCAGCCTGTGCCAGCACCTCACCACTCTCTCAGGGAAGAATTTCTTCCTGATGTCCAACCTAAACCTCCCCTCTTTCAGTTTTAGCCCATTCCCCCTTGTCCTACCATTACCCACCTGTGTAAAAAGTGGGTCCCCCTCCTGCCTGTAAGCTCCTTTCAAGTATTGGAAGGCCGCAAATAGGTCTCCCCGGAGCCTTCTCTTCTCCAAGCTGAACAGTCCCAACTCCCTCAACCTTTCCTTGCAGGAGAGGTGCTCCAGCCCTCTGATCATTTTAGTGGCCCTCCTCTGGACCCGCTCCAACAACTCCACATCCTTTCTGTACTGGTGGCCCCAGGTTTGTCCTTCCAGGCTGAAGTATAGTCTACATTGAATAGGCAGGATTCTGTACATCAGCTGGGTAAGGTGCTTAAAATGGCTGGAAAAGTATCCATTAAAATGATTGATTGCTAGAAACAACTCCTAAAAATCACTGCAAACTGTTATTTTTCAGAAACTTACACTATTTTTCTGAAGTAATTATTTATCTACCATGAAGCGGAGCAAGCCTGGAAATCATAAAAACAATATGCAGATACTGTTTAATACAGCAAACATTGGTTTGTAAATCTGACATTCTTTTGCAGACAGTAATATATTTTCAACTCTATTCAAAGAATAAAACATGAAATGTCAGAGTCTTGACAGTGGTTGGTTGGATACTTGCACCTGCTGTCTGAGAAGGAAAAGCATTTTGAGACTTGCCAATCTCAAAATGATCACTATCTTAAAGATTATATATGGCATATATATTATGCCATTATATATGGCATATATGGATTATATATGGCATCATGTCTTTGCAAATTATATTCTTATCAGAAATAACTTCTTATGCCTTTTGAATCAGAAAAGCTTTAAAGATCTATAGGTATGTATGAGGACTCCCTCACTCCCTCACCTCTGGAATTTGAATACACTAAGGTCTACCAAGGGAAGTGGAGCAATGAATGCTTCTCTGTATAATTTGGGAAGAATTTTAAGTAAGTGAAAGTGAGGCATCAAAACATGAAGAAATTCAAAATTGTTATTTGTGCTTCTGGATTTTGTGGTGAGGGAGCAGACCAGAGGCTGGGGGAAGGGGAAGAGAGCCCTATGTAAAGGCAAGTGTAGCTGAAAAAAAGTGTAGCTGTGTGTTTTTTAACTCCACAGAATGTTACAAGCAAGCATGGCGGATGACCCCTTGTGGTTTTAGCGGAGCTGGGACCGCTTGAAACACACGCTATCTAAAATGTGTTTCCAAAATATGAGCTTGCATTTTTAAGTCTATGATGTGTACACATTTTCATGACTTCTTAGGCAGAAAACTGGCTCTTTTCTTGTACAATTAGTGTCTTCTCATATCAGTTAAGCAAGCAGATGGTCACGCAGTTCTTACACACAGACTTCCAAATGTTCCTAGTATGATTCTCGCTGATGGTCACAATCAACAACATCAAATAGGATATTCTCCAAATTATGATATAGCAAAATGACACTTAAGTTGGACCAGAGGCAGTTATTTATTTAGGTTTAGTATAGTTCATTATAGTAATACAAATTATATTACATAAATAGAAGCACTACCATAATATAGCAATTTATTCAAAGGAACAGGAAAAAATTTCCAAGTGAGATATCTTACAACAAAACTGCCCAGCTTGGGGTATGATATTTGATTGAAGTAACATCAGTTTTTTTGTTTAATTTTTCAGGATGGATATTTTTACTATTTTCTCTTACTTGAGTATTTTATATAAAGAGATATTTGATTAGCATGTCAGTATTTTGTAGGTGAATTTATATATATTGCAAAAACTATAAACTTTATTAGATAGCTGTAAAATGAATTCTTTATACAGATTTTTGAATATCGAATCACAGAATCACAGAACCATACAATGGTTTGGGTTGGAAAGGACGTTAAAAATCATCTAGTTCCAAACCCCCTGTTATGGGCAGGGACATCTCCCACTAGACCAGGTACCTCAGAGGAGCATCCAGCCTGGCGTTTAACACTTCTGGGTTGGGAGGAACAACTTCCATGGGCAACCCGTTGCAGTGTCGCACCACCCTCACAGTAAAGAATTTATTTCGCATATCTAGTCTAAATGTACCCTCTTCCAGCTCAGAGCCATTAGTCCTCATCCTGTTGCTCCACACACTTGTAAAAAGTCCCTCCCCAGCTCTCCTGTAGGCCTCCTTCAAGTACTGGACGGCCACTGGCAGGCTCCCCCCAGAGCCTTCTCTTCTCCAGGCTGAACAACACCAACTCTCTCAGCCTGCCTTCACAAGAGAGGTGCTCCAGCCCTCTGATCATCTTTGTGGCCCTCCTCTGGACCCCTTCAACAGCTCGATGTCCTTCTTGTGTTGGGGGCCCCAGAACTGCAGGCAGTACTCCAGGTGGGGTCTCATGAGAGCAGAGTAGAGGGGCAGAATCACCTCTGTCACCCTGCTGGTCACGCTCCTCTTGATGCAGCCCAAGATGCAGTTGGCCTTCTGGGCTGCAAGCGCACATTGTTGGCTCATGTTGAGTTTTTCATCATCCGACACCCCCAAATCCTTCTCCTCAGAGCTGCTCTCCAGCCATTCCCACCCAACCTGTATTTGTGCTTGGGATTGCCGTGTCCCAGGTGCAGGACCTTACACTTGTCCTTGTTGAACTTCATGAAATTGCCGTTGGCCCACCTCTCAATATAACTCCCAGTGCTTCTCCCTTGGAGTCAAAAGATCCAAAGAATTCAAGAATATAAGAAGTTTCACACTTGATGAAAACAGTTGTCCATCTAAATTACATAGTGAGTGTATATGTGTCTGTTCACTACCTTGTTTTATTTCTTAGTTTTAGTGACTACTGTGAAATAGGTGGGTAAGTTCAATAGTGTTTTGCATGTATAAGAGTAGCAAGAAAATTCTTCAGGCAAGGAAGACAATTACTTTTTCTTTCCCACCATTTCCTCACATTAAACATATAAAATCAGGATTTAAATAAATGTCTTCCACAGGTCCATCAAAATATATGAATATTTTTGAATGCTAAAATCATGAAGACTGAAAATAGATGGCAAAACAACAAGAGAGAAATTACAAATGCATTCAGTGAGCATCCTTTGAAGCCAACAGGAAAAATTCTATTTCCCAGCAGGCATGGGCAGTGAACCTGAAGCATTATTATGAACTCCACACATAATCGGGGTCATGGTGATCCTGAAAGGAAATAATGAAAGAAAGCCAGCAGGAACAGCAGTCAGACCTTCTGTCTTCATTCCCAGCAGGATTCTTATCTCTTTGGCTTCTTGTTAATACACAGCCAGGACTTTGCTTAGCCTGACCCATGCATCAACTTGAGGTCAGAGCCATTCTGAACACATGCTCTGAGTACACGTGGGTACCCTGGAGGCCACTGTGTTAACACTTTGCCAATCTGCTTTCCCTCTCTGAATCCCAATGTGAGAGGAATCCCAATGTGAGGACAACTGTCCTTTTAAATAATGGTTGACCTACTCTTCACATCCCTCAAGTCATCATTCCTCCCAAAATTAAGAAGAAACATCAGTTTCCAAAAGGGCAAGGACTCCAGCAATGGTCTGCCAGGAGTTTTCTAGTGTACTTTCCTTTGCTTTGCTTTTGCTGTTTAAGAGAAAACATTTTATCCAGCAGTAAGGAAAAGGATAGGATTGCGTCCCTGTGATCTCAAGCACCAGTGGTGAAAGCAGAGCTCAAGGGCTGCATAAAGTGTTGGTAAAAGTGGATTAGTTGTTGATATGCTATAATAACATCATAACTGATGATCACAAAGAGAAATTGGAGTTGCTTTAAATTCTTCAGTTTTCCAAAGCTGTCTTCACCTCTCCCCACTGCCAAATATCTAATTTTGGCACAGATAGATAACAGTGAGGAACAGCTTCATTAGTATATGAGGCTGTGCTAGAAATGTTTCGCAGAAAGCTCCATCCCACTGAGTGACGAGAAAAGGCCTGCTTTATTAGATTGTAATCTGCCCTGAGGAAGGGAGCTAGTATCCAGCTAAAATAGCCAGAAAGTGAATGTAAGTGCTCCAGAGTTCAGTTCAGAGCAGAAAATCAAAATCACCTTTTGGAAGATCTCATCTCTGCTGCATCTCTAGGCAGGGCCAAACAAGTTTTCTAAGTCATGCTATATGCACGTTCATTATGGTAACAAGCTGCAAATACCCTTGAGACCAAACTAATACATACTACAAATCCTCCTCTTGCCTCTGTCTGTCAGTGATTGAGAAGAGATTTTTCTTTCCACTTCTTTCTCTCTTTCTTTCTTTATTTTTATTTTTATTTTTATTTTTATTTTTATTTATTTTTATTTTTATTTTTATTTTTATTTTTATTTTTATTTTTATTTATTTTTATTTTTATTTTTATTTTTATTTTTATTTTTATTTTTATTTTTATTTTTATTTTTATTTTTATTTTTATTTTTATTTTTATTTGTTTCTATGTTTGTGAAGCAGTTTGGTTTACCTTGTGTTTATTTTTAACCACAAAGCCTTCCGCATAAATCTGTGACTTGACAGGAATTGAAAATCAAAGCTCCTCTTTCCTACACTTCTTTATCTGGTGGGTGAGTATCATCTGTTTTCTGTGCTTCAGACAGTTGAAGAATGAATAGACATGAGTATGTGTTTGTGAAGAAGGCACTGAGATCTGAATAAACATTGCAGTTTAGCTACAGAATGTTTTTTACTCCTCTTTTGTTTTTAGCTGATGTTTCTGAAAAAAAATTACAAGCTGAAAGACATGTTATTTCCTCTTAAATTTTAGAATCTTCTTGATAACTTCTCTAAGTCAGATTCACAGAGCTCACTTGGAAACTTTGGCAGCATCTTTGGCAATCCACATAAGACAAATGGTTTGATGAAACAACAACAAAAAGAAATTGTAAATGTAAAAATTACCAAGAGAAGAAAAATAGTGAATGGATGATGTTTAGCTGCTCAACTGCTTTCCCAGTTTACACTCCTTTTCTGATGTTTTGTGATGACAATTTAGTTTGTATCATGTGGTTAGCATACGAGGCTTTTGATGAATCTCCATACAAATGCATATTCTTATCAATAATGGACAAAGTTATAGCTGAAAATGTCAGAAAGGCAAGCAGAGAAGTATTGACCATGTGAAAAAAGCCCTGATATATTTTTTAGTCTTTGATTTCATAATTTTATTTGGCAAAAAATCAAGAAGATCTTATGTAACAAATTATGCATGTCATTACTGGAAGTTAAAGAAAAGACCTTATAAATAGAAAAAAAAAAGTGTGTACAGCTAAGTTCACAAAAGTATAAGCTGCTGTATTTTATCAGAACCATGAGAGAAAATAAAAGACTTTCTTTCTGCAGAATTTACAGCACAATGCAATTTTTCTACCACAAACAATCTAGTATGTAGGCCCTATGATACAACACCTCCAAATTCTGATGTTTCTTTATTTTTCTAAGTCATATAGAACTGCCCTTTATTGAGTGTGATATGCATATGCGTGTTGTCTGATAGCTCTTCCTAAGCGAGAAAGGGCACTAAGGGCAGGTTGGATCCTTTCTTTATGTTCAAGCTCCAGTCTGAGCAAGGGCCCATTTTCATGCCTGAGATGCCCTGCTGGTGAGAGCTAGCTGGCTCACTTGTGCCATAGGGTGAGCCAAGGTGTGCTTACTGAAGATAATTGGAGAATGTCAGCTTGAGGGCAAACATAAAGTCAGTATAATCAGTTTACAAATACATTTCAGTGTCTAAACAACTCCAGTATGAGAACTCAGAGAGAAACATATTCCTGAGGAAGATATCATACTGTTTCCTGTGTTCTGCATATTTTGCTCTATGAAGTTAAGGGAAATAAGGAGACATTATTTATTTATTTATTTATTTATTGGTAATAATCTCATTCCAATCTTCTTATTAATCATATGACTTGGTTAGAATTAGTCTTCACATAAAACCATCTCTTAAGACTCCAGGGATCTCCACAGAAATCAGGTTATTTAAAATTATCTTCCAATTTGCCATGATAATGAAATATATATATATATGTATAAGAGAATAATGGTAGAAAAAAAAAAAAAAGAGAAAAAAAAGTGATTAATATAAGGTACATTAAATA
>VXAV01007321.1:24248-45550 GCA_013399715.1 Alectura lathami | reverse complement strand
GAGGGAGAGGGAGAGGGAGAGGGAGAGGGAGAGGGAGAGGGAGAAGGAGAGGGAGCGGGATGCCATCCAGAGAGACCCAGACAGGCTGGAGCAGTGGGCCCAGGAGAACCTCATGAGCTTCAACAAAGCCAAACGCAAGGTCTTGCACCTGGGTTGTTGCTATCAGCACAAGCTGGGGGACGAAGGGATTGAGCAGAATGCTGCCAAAAGGGACTTGGGGGTACTGGTGGCTGACAGGGTGGACATGAGCCAGCAGTATGCCCTCACAGATAAGAAAGCCAACTGCATCCTGGGCTGCATCAAAAGAAGCGTGGCCAGCAGGGCAAGGGAGGTGATTCTGCCCCTCTACTCTGAGCTCGTGAGATACCATCTGGAGTACTGCATCCAGATGGGGAGTCCTCAGCATGGGAGAGACATGGACCTGTTGGAGCATGGAGGGCCATAAAAATCATCCTTGGGATGGAACACCTCCCCTATGAGGACAGGCTGAGAGAGTTGTGGCTGTTCAACCTTGAGAAGAGAAGGCTCTGAGGAGACCTGGCAGTGGTCTTTCAATCAAAAGGATGTCATGCAGAGGGACCTAGACAGGCTTGATAAGTGGGCCCATGCCAACCTCATGAAATTCAACAGGGCCAAGTGTTGGTCAGTGAATGGCTTGGGAGCACCTCAGAAGAGAATGATTTGGGGGTGTCAGGTGATGAAAAACTCAACATGAGCCAACAATGTGCACTTGTAGCCAGAAGGACAACCTCATCCTGGGCTGCATCAAGAGAAGCGTGACCAGCAGGGTTAGGGAGGTTATTCTGCCCCTCTGCTCTGCTCTCTTAGGACTCCACCTGGAGTACTGCGTTCAGTTCTGTGTGCTCTCAACACAAGAAGGACATTTTGCTGTTGGAGACGGTCCAAAGGAGGGCCACCAAGTTCATCAAAGGGCTGGAGCACCTCTCCTACGAAGGCAGGCTGAGAGAATTGAGGTTGTTCAGCCTGGAAGAGAGAAGGCTTCAGGGGGACCTGACAGTGGCCTTCCAGTACCTGAAGGAGGCCTACAGGAGAGTTGGGGAGGGACTTTTTACAAGGGTGTGTACAAACAGGACAAGGATAAATGGCTTTACGCTGGAAGAGAGAACATTTAGACTAGATGTGAGAAAGAAATTCTTTACTGTGAGGGTGGTGAGACACTGGCACAGGTTGCCCAGAGAGGCTGTGGATGCATGCTCCATGGAAATGTTCAAGGCCAGGCTTGACAGGGCTTTGAGCAACCTGGTCTAGTGGGAGGTGTTCCTTCTGCATGGCAGGGGGTTCGAACTAGATGACCTTTAAGGGCCCTTCCAACCCAAACCATTCTATGAATCTATGATTCCAATATTTAATTTAAAGGGACTCTACTAGAAAGAATGAGATAGACTCTTTAGAAGGGTCTGTTGTGATAGGACTAGGGGTAATGGTTTCAAACTGAGAGAGGGGAGATTGTGCCTGGTTATAAGAAAAAGGTTTTTATGATAAGAGTAGTGAGGCACTGGAACAGGTTGCCCAGGTTGGTGGTGGATGCCCTTCACTGGAGACCTTCAAGGTCAGGCTGGATGGTACTCTGAGCAACCTGATCTGGCTGTGGATGTCCTTGTTCACATCAGGGGAGTTGGACTAGATGACCTTTAATGGTCCCTTCCAACTCAAATGATTTGATGATTCTATAATTCTCTAAATGAGAATGAAATTCACTCATTCCTTCACGGTCAATTAGTGGAATGAATTAGATTTCCAGCTCTGGTGGACCCCCCTCTTTTTTGCTAGTATTTGGACTCACTGTATTTTTTATCTTTCTTTAGCTTAACAGTTCAGAAGAAGGCAAACTATCTGACAGTGGGCTACTGAAGAAAGGCTAAAATACTTTAGTAAACTGAATTATAAAATATCCTCTGTAAATATATAGGGTTTAGGAAATCTCTTGAAGCACAGAGTTCAATCACAGGCCATGCTGTACAGTCTATCATAAAAGTACTTGTCTATATTCTTGAATAATTAGGAATTTTCTATATTCTTGAATAATTAGCTCTCCTTAGAAAATCACTGTTTTTTGGGGAATATTTTTTAATTTCAAACTTCAATGCCATCATAAGTACATTCTCCTTTGTCCTTGTGCAAATGCTGGACCAAATACCTCCATTTTCCAACTACAGAAAAGTGAATCTTGTCTTAGTGTTCTCCTGTATCTTGTGATCTAAATCCCCATATCATCCTTGCAGGTTTTCCACACCTTTTTAAGTTTGAACTTATTTGCTCTAAACCTTAAAGGAGAGCTGTTATTATTATTATTATTATTATTATTATTATTATTATTATTATTATTATTATTATTATTATTTTGCTTAGATCATGTCCAAATTTTTCCCATTAGAGGCCTGTTATTAACCAGGGAAAGATGGAAAACCTTTCCATTCCTCTACTGTTTTTCTGGCTTTTAGGCTTATATTGTGCATTCTTGTTGTTAGACCTGTATTAAGTTGCTTTTCATTTATAGGGCTCAATCTTTCCGCAACTTCTGTTTTCAAAATCACACTGTACTTTCCATGTTTCACTATATAATGAGTTTCCCATAAACTTCAGTAGCTGTGCAAAATCCAGTTGGGAGTTATTGGTTTTGATGGCAAGAGGGCTAACATAAATCAACAGAATGGCACTAAGATTGAGAAATTTAGATGAAAATCTTAGTGCTAAAATGAAATAAGAGTGTGAAATAAAATTGCGTACTTCATTTCTTGCAATTTCCTGAAACTATTTTATTGCAAGTTTCGTTTGTATTATAGCTATCATGATTTCAGGATATAATAAATAGATAGATAACTTTCACGTGGGTTTATTCAAAGGCTTTTGCAAGTCTTTTCTTCAGTGAGAGTCTCCAAAGTTCCTTGTCTTTGATTTAAACATTATTTAGTCATACACATATGAAAAATGGTCTGAGGAATTTAAACACAAGATTAAAATTTCCTGCATGGATAAAAACATTTATAATTTTTTTTCTCCAGTTGACATGGTTCCCAGAACTATTTCACAGGTTGTATTTAAGGATTCTTTTTAATATTTTATTTCACTTTATTATTTTTAACCAGAAGGGTTTCAAACAGTGCTGTTGAAATTTATACAGTAAAACAACAATCCAGACATAATGTTTTTCCTAGGCTGTAGTCTTCAGAATTTCAAAGAGTCTAGCCACTTCTATCTCTATAGAAGTTTAAAAATTGCTCTTAGTCCTATTTGGGACCATTAGTTTATGGAGGTGTTGTGGTTTAATCCAGAAGGCAACTAAATGTAACAGCTGCTCAATCATTCCTCCTCTGTGGGATTAGGGAGAGAACTGGAAATAAAATAGAACCTGTGGGTTGAGATGAAAAATATTTACTGAGTCAGAAAATGAAAACAGAATTAAAAATGTGATGAAAATTCTATATATATATTATATATACACAATGAATCTACTCATCACTCATCGACAAATGCCCAGCTAGCAATACAACTGCTTACTGACAGATGCAACACAAGGTCTTACCACTCGCTGACTGACATCCAGCCAATCTCCAAGCAGAAGTCAGATCCTGGCCAACTCCCCACAGATTTATAGCCTTAGGCATGATGCCACATGGTATGGAATAACGCCATGCCTAATTCAGACCAGCTCCACGCTACTCCCTGCTGCTGTGCCATCATGATGGCAGCAGCTCTTCCCCGCCAAGCATCTTGGCTTTGTTATGGGTGCGTACCCATCACCCAGCAACCACCAAAACATAACCGTGCTATTGACACTGGCTCAGCTGATACCAGAACAGAAGGAGTTTCAAAGACATCACTGCAGGTCAAATACTTGTCATGCATAGTGATATAGATTTAGATACATTTTTTTGTCTGTTTTTTTTTTCTTCTTTGTTTTAAGTTAACCATGTTTTTTCATTGTTAATTAAAACTGGGCAATATTTCTGCAGGTTTCATTACAGAATCTCTGCATTTTTGTTGTTATGAAGTCTACAATTTTCTCTTTCAGAAACCATAGTAGACTCTTTGGCCATTTTTGACAGGAACTGTCAGACTTTGCTTACTTTATTTCCTCTTCCAACATCAGGAGAACACGTATCAAGCTCTGAGTTAGAAAATATCTGTTTCTCATTTGAAATTGTTTGTTTGGCAGAGGAAAGATCATTAAATCAATATTATAGGATTTTTCTTTATTTTCTTTTAAACTACTAATGTTTACTAGAGCTATTAGAAAAAGCTGTAGGCTTAAAGAAACAAATAGTGACTTTGGAGATGAAATTTGTACCTCGATTTTTCTTTTGAGAATTTTTCATGTCCTTAATTCGCACTTGAATGGAGGAAACTGAAGGAAATGTGCCACTCATTAATCAACTCACATGCAAGGTCAGGAAGGAAAGTATGTCTGATTGCAATGAAGAACCTGAAGAGCTGGTTGAGTGGTACTACTGTTTCATACATGGATGTCCATGTAATGTGGTTAGGATTAGCTAGCAGCCTTCAACATAAAGTAAATGTACATACACATTTTCCTTGTTGTGCTTTTACGTAGTTTCATTTCAAGATACTGAATGTATTGTTATGCAAATGAAGCAACAGTGATTTCCTCATATCATATTTGTAACATTTTCTTTCATTTTCAGAAAACAAGTTTTTTTTCCTCTGGATCAACACCATTGCAAAAATTGCCATGTTTCAGATAAGAGCTCTATTAACATTAAGTTACAGACCGTAAATAATAAGCATTTACAAAGCTATGTAACCATGAATCTTTCTGTGATTCTAAATAGCGTAATAATTACAAGCTTAGGAGTACGGGGAGATGGTTCAAGAAGCATTAAGTACTAGATCCAGAATACTCATCCAAAATCATTGTATGTTTCTCTCTTATAACTGGACAGCATCAGGTTTGGGAATATTTGATGTTGATTCAAATCTTTTCATCTCCTATAAAGTTCTGTTTTCTTTTTAGAGTGAAAGCCTTGTGGTTGGTGTCTCCTACAGGCTGCCTGACCAAGCGGAGCTTGTGAATGAAGCTTTCTCCAGCTACAGGAGGTGTTGCAATTGCAGGCTCTCATCCTGCTGGACCACTCCAACCACTCTGACATTTGCTGGAAAAGTAGCACAGAGAGCTGTATCCAGCTGTATCCAGAGGCAATCCAGGAGGAACCTGGAACACATTAGGACAACTTTTTAAGCCAAGTAACAGATAGCCCCATCGGGGGGGATGCAATACTAGACTTGCTCACCAATAATTTTTGGCATCAGGATTGGAGGCTGCCTGGGCTCTACTGATCATGCTGTGGTGGATTTCACAATCCTGGGGGATATGGGGCAGACAAGAAGTAAAATTAGGACCCTAAATTTTAGGAAAGCCAATTTCCAGCTCTTGAGTCAATAAAATCCCCTGCAAAACTGTCCCCAAGGACAAGGGAACAAAGCAGAGCTGGCAGATCTTTAAGGAAGCTTTCCTTAGTGCCCAAGAGCTCTCCATCCCCAGATATAGGAAGTCAGGAAAGGAAGGCAGGAGACCAGCATGGCTGCACTGTGACCAGCTGGTCAAACTGGAGAGCAAGAAGAAAATGCACAGGCAGTGGAAGCAGGGACAGGTATCCTGGGAGGTGTATTGGGATGCTGCTAGGCTGTGTAGGGAGCAGCAAGGCCAAGGCCCAACTGGAACTGGACATGGCGAGGGGTGCAAAGAAAAATAAGAAAGGCTTCCACAGGTATATGAAATAGAAAAGGAAAGTTCGAGAAGGTGTTCTCCACCTAGTGAGCAATACAGGCAGGCTGGTAACAACAGACAAGGAGAAGGCTGACGTGTTCAACAATTTTTTTTTTGCCTCAGTCTTCACTGACAACTGTTATCCATGCATCCCTCGAGTGGATGGGAAGGAAGATAGGGGCTGGGGGAGCAATGTCCCCACCACTGTAAGTGAGGATCAGGTTCACGAACATCTGAGGAACATGAATATCCGTAAGTCTATGGGTCCTGATGAGATACATCCTAGAGCCCTGAAGGAATAGGCTGATGCAGTTGCCAAGACACTCTCTATGATATTTGAGAAGTCATGGCAGTCAGGTGAAGGCCCTGGTGACTGGAAGAAGGGAAATGTTACACCCATTTGTAAGAAGGGTAGAAAGGATGAGCCAGGGAACTATTGACCTGTCAGCCTCACCTCTGTGCCAGGGGAGATCATGGAACACATCCTCCTGGAAGTTATGCTAAGCCACATGGAAGACGCGGAGATGAGGTGAGACAATCAGCATGGCTTCACCAAGGGCAAGTCCTGCCTGACCAACGTAGTGACCTTCTACAATGGTGTAACTGCATCAGTGGACAAGGGAAGAGCCACTGATGTCATCTATCTGGACTTCAGGAAGGCCTTTGTCACGGTCCCCGATAACATCCTCCTCTCTAAACTAGAAAGATATGGATTTGATGGATGAGGAACTGGTTGCAAGATTGAACCCACAGAGTGGTGGTCAGTGGTTCAATGTCTGGGTGGAGATCTGTGATGACTGGTGCCCCTCAGGGGTCCGTTCTGGGACAGATGCTTGTTAATACCTCCATCAATGACATTGACAGTGGGATCGAGTGCACCCTCAGCAAGTTTGCAGATGACACCAAGCTGTGTGGTGTGGTCGACATTCCTGACAGACAGGATGCCATCCAGAGAGACCCAGACAGGCTGGAGCAGTGGGCCCAGGAGAACCTCATGAGCTTCAACAAAGCCAAACGCAAGGTCTTGCACCTGGGTTGTTGCTATCAGCACAAGCTGGGGGACGAAGGGATTGAGCAGAATGCTGCCAAAAGGGACTTGGGGGTACTGGTGGCTGACAGGGTGGACATGAGCCAGCAGTATGCCCTCACAGATAAGAAAGCCAACTGCATCCTGGGCTGCATCAAAAGAAGCGTGGCCAGCAGGGCAAGGGAGGTGATTCTGCCCCTCTACTCTGAGCTCGTGAGATACCATCTGGAGTACTGCATCCAGATGGGGAGTCCTCAGCATGGGAGAGACATGAATCTGTTGAAGCATGTCCAGAGGAGGGCCATAAAAATCATCCTTGGGATGGAACACCTCCCCTATGAGGACAGGCTGAGAGAGTTGGGGCTATTCATCCTGGAGAAGAGAAGCCCCTGGAAAGACCTGAGAGCAGCCATTTAAAATCTAAAGGAGGGCTACAAGAAGGAAGTAGACAGACTCTTTAGCAGGGTCTGTTGTGATGGGCCTAGGGGAAATGGTTTGAAACTGGGAGGGGAGATTTTGCCTGGACAGAAGGAAAATGTTTTTTACGATAAGGGTGGTGAAGCACTGGCACAGATTGCCCAGAGAGGTGGTGGATGCCTTGTCCCTGGAGGCATTCAAGGTCAGGCTGGACAGGGCTCTGAGCAACCTGATCCAGCTGTAGGAGTCCCTGTTCAGTGCAAGGGAGTTGGACTAGATGATCTTTAATGGTCCCTTCCAACTCAGACAATTCTATGATTCTATGATCACAGAAGTGTGTCTACAAATGGTGTATTTATATCTGATCAATACTATTGATTGCATGAAGTTATGGTAGGACACCACAGCCTAGTAGTGTCAGAATTGGTAAATATTATGTCTATGGAAGCTTTAACTCGTTTGTAATTTCAACTGGAATTGGTCCTTAGTTGCAAAACATACCTTAAGAATTCTTTGAGAACAGCTAGGGACAAGGAGGAACCGTGATACCACAAAATTTTTGCTTTCTGTTCATTTTAATTGTAACGTATTTTAAATAGATCTTAAATAATGGTACTCATCTCTAGTACATTGTTAACAGTGACATAACTCATTTTAGAATACATATTTAAACCTACTTATGAAATAATAACCCTAATTGCCCAAACATTTCAAGGGAATTAGGGAAACTTATTCTTCAAAAAAATTTCCAGTGTTCATATTTTCAAGGTCTCTTCCTATAAAGATATCTCACCAGCTTTACATTTCAGTATCAGAGTCACATCTGCTGAATGCTTGACTAGCAGAAACACAGCTGACTTTTTTTTTGGCAGAATACTCTTTTCTGTGTCATTATAGGACATGGTCTAGGGTGATAAGTTTACATACTCCTGAAAATCAAACATCATTGACCTAACATTGTTCTCATTCTGGTTAAGGTACTGATGCCAGCAGTAGCCTTGTTTGGTCAATACTGAAGTCTTGAAAATATCTCTTCTAAATATACAACTGAGTTATTTAGGAATTTTTGGTAATCTTATTTATGGTTTTATATGTGCTTAAAGTGGATAAGAGCAGCTTTATAGATACTTATTTTTACTTGCCATTGCTGTAATCACTTTCTTCAGGTCACCCTGTGTTAGGAGAATCCTGTGTCCTTACTGAATTTAATTGCCTTTCAGACATATATAAATATATGTTATGTGAATCAGATTTTAGAATCAGGATTACAGTTGTGTTTCATTTAAAAAATCTGTAGCTATCTGTTCAAACTTCTTATTGTACAAATCTTCAATACAATAGAATGTTTTGTGCACATATTTTATACTACAATGAATACTAGCATTATGTATAAGAACTTAAAATGTTCCGAAAGCAATTGTTTCACTGTCATTATCTTATAGCAAAAGATTGCCTATACTTAATAAAAGTATCTGTTCAAAAAACAGTATCAACAGTATTAATTAACATTGCTATGAAAGACACTAATATAAAGCATAGCTAAGCAAGGCTGCTAAAAAATGAAGTCAGAAAGAAACTCATAGTTTGCTAACTGAAGAAAATCATAATGCACATTTGAAGTTATGGGCTATATTCAGTAATATAATTAATAGGATAAATCAACAAGAATGGAAAAAGTTTAATAATGGAATTAGCTGTGTTCTATGGAAGAATTTTCTAATTAAAAATCTAACAAATAGGAACCATGCATAAGTAATAAAATCATAGAATTTTATCACTTATTCTTCTAGGACAAACAAGATTAATAATAAGATTAATTATAAAATAGGTAATAATTTAACTTTTCAAGGAATGTTTTTCATAATGTTGTTCCATCTAGTCATGAAATGAATAGGATATATTTTGAACTTTTACCTCTAATACCATATATATATATATTTCTAAAGAAATCACTACCAAAAAATGTCAAATTTAAGAGGTTAATCATAGAGGAATACAAGTCAGCAGTTTTACTGAATAATATTGGTAAAATTATTCACTGCTTCACAGTATAAGCAGTCTTTTTTCTACAGAACTACACCATCTTTGTCTTCGTTACTGGATAAATAATTATAAAAAATTTTGGACACACCTCTCAAAAGCTAAGAAATAATAACAACAACATTAATTTTGCAATCTTAATTACTGTCACACATCTGACATGTTGTGGGAAATATAACTTTCTGTAAAAAAATCTGGTGCTGAACTGTTTTATATAACTTTTTTTTTTTTTTTTTTTTTTTTTTTTATTTTTGAAAAATTAGAGAGAACAAAATCANGTAGCCATTTTTGTATATGCTTTAGAAAATACTGGAGAGAGAAACCTACTCTTTCCCACAAATGCAACACACAAGTAAATAAAGCCCAAATAACCAAATGACAGGTAAGACTTACAAGCAGCAGATGGCAGTAGGTTATTTACTATTTTAACACTGTATTGCAGTGGATCTGTATTTTTCTCTACCATTTATAGAAATTGCAGGAAACATACACATCAATTAATTAGTGATCTATATACTTTTTTATTGTATTATATACTGCTGACATATGTCTCCTATCTCCTCATCTTATAGTGGAATTTCTCAATCAGAAAATAAAGGGAAGGTGATCTCAGTAATAATGCTGTGCATCACCAGAGACATGATACGTATCTTCACAATTCCTACTTGTTGCTACCTTTTGTAAATAGCTGCCTTATAAAGCACTTTAAGAAGTTAGAGGGATAAAAAAAGGGGATGTATTTACTTTAGGAAACTACTGTGTCATATGTTCTGATGGATAAGAACTGTTGTTAACTGCAGATATAATGAATATAAATATAAAGAAGGAGAAAATAAGTGACAGGAATGAATCTGTCTGAGAGGAGAGTACAGACAGTATCAATAATATAAATTTATTTGTTGGAATGCTACCACTTCACTTTAAACACTCACCCAAAATTCACAGTAATTTTGAGGAAATTGCAATGCTGCTCAAGACGTGTGTGATACTGCTTCACAAGAGCACGGAATTGAATTATAGAATGGGAAAATACTGGCAGTCATCAGTGGTAGCTAGTTAAAAAATAAACGTCTCTTGAAAGTCATGACTGCAGTAGCTAAAGCATTAGAGAAGCACTAGTTTTTGACGTGTAATCATATAAAGAAAATGCAGAAAATTGTGAAAGGAGGACAAATAGCATTTGTGCTTCATATAATTTCAAGTTCTTTTCTCTGTAAATTTGGATGATGTTATTTTCCTACTTTTTATTTATTTTTATTTTATTTTTATTTTTATTTTTTTTCATTTTTACCCCCATAATTGCATGTAGGAGTCTCTTTCAGTGTATATCTATTTGGGAAGAATCTTAAAGAGTTTATAAAAAAGGAGTATTCATTAACCAGATCAAATCTACCTGCTGACAGCAATCTATATCACAGTGAGTGTGTGTTACATTTCTTATAATAGTAGATAGCATGATCAGTTTGACAAGAATTGCAGTTAAGCAATATAGTCTCTCTAAATTTTGGAACACCTACAGGAAAATGGAAGGAAAGGGGAAAGTAGAAGTTTATGGGAAAAATTTCTCATTTGTAAACACTGTTCTTGAAATCTCTTGCTTTGTAGTGCTTTCAAAGCCATAGAAAACATAGGAGAATATTGTTTAAAACAGAGTGCATTTGAAAGACATGATTTTAAAAAAGATGAAGTGGCCTTGTAAGGCAATTTCCTTCTGAACTCTAGAAAAAACTGTAAATTTATATAACTATATACTGAGAAGATATGTACTAAGGTTAAATTTGAATTTGGCAATATTCAGTGTAACATAGTGTGGAATATTTGCTGGGGGACAGCAAAGGGTGGTCGCAAGAGCCCATTCGAACATCACTACATGAACTGAGCAGTACACTATTTGTGAATCTGTATTCATGATAGTTCATATATTGAACGAGATCAGACTTACAGAGCCAAATTGAGCATCACTCAGAATCTAAGCTCAGCTGCCTCCAGCCCTTATGATATCTAAGGACAAGCTGGAACGCAAGGGGGTTTATTTTCTGCCAAAACTTCTCAGCCTTTCTTCGCACGAGACGTAGGTAGGAGAGGTTTTCTTCACAGACCAGTTACACGTAATGATCATCATTGCATGTATAAATTATAACAATGACAAACATGGAAAGTACCAATCGAGTTACTCATAATAATCTATATTTCATCTAAATGTGCTGTTTTTGGCATAAAGGCACAATACAGTAACCTAAAGTAAAGAATCCAGTTTGATTTAGCATTACTAGGTAAGCTTAGGAAGTGTGAAATAGATGAGTGGACAGTGAGATGGACTGAGAACTTGCTGACTGGCAGAACCCACAGGGTTGTGATCAGCAGCACAGAGTCTTGTTGGAGGCCTGTAGCTAGTGTTGATTCCCAGGGGTTGATACTGGTTGTGGTGTTGTTTAACATTTTCATAAATGATCATAGAACCATAGAAACATAAAGGCTGGAAAATACCTCTAAGATCAACTTCTTGTGACCTAGCAGGCCAGTGGTATCCTAGGGTGCATAAAAAGAGTGTGGTCAGCAGGGAGAGGGAGGTGATCCTCCCCCTCTACTCTGCCCTGGTGAGGCCACATCTGGGGTACTGTGTCCAGTCGTGGGCTCCCCAGTTCAAGACAGACAGGGAACTGCTGGAAAGAGTCCAGTGCAGGACCAGGATGGTGACTGCAGGCCTGAAGCATCTCCCTTAGGAGGGAAGGCTGAGAGCCCTGGGGCTGTTTAGCCCAGAGAAAAGGAGACTGACAGGGGATCTGATCAATGCTTATCAATATCTAAAGGGCAGGTGTCAAGAGGATGGGGTTAGACTCTTTTCAGTGGTGCCCAGTGAAAGGACAAGGGGCAATGGGCACAAACTGGGATGCAGGTAGTTCCATCTGAACATGAGAAAAACTGCTTTACTTTGAGAGTGAAAGATTATTGGAACAGGCTGCCCAGAGATGCTGTTGAGTCTTCTTCCTCGAGGATATTCATAACCCTCCTGGACGCCTGCCTGTGCAACCTACTGTAAGGAAAAAGTTTTAGTAGGGGGGTTGGACTAGATGATCTCCAGTGGTCCTTTCCAACTACAGTTCTGTGATTCTGTGATTAAATAATTGTGTAACCAAAAACACCTTGAAATACACGGACTTACAAGCCACATACACTATTTTTTTTTCTTGATCTGTTAATACAGGTAATATTGTATAAATTTATAATTTTCAACTAGATTGTAGTATTTACTTTGTTTTCCATTTATTTGATTAGATTCTAAGATCTTAATTCAGAGAATAAAAATTATATTTTATATTACTGTAACAATGAAGATAGAGAAAACTGAGTTTTTAAGAAGGAGTTATTTGATAATCACTGTTTGCTAAACAAAAAGTCAATTAACAATAAGTTAGACTTATGGCATCTGCCTGTGAATGCTTTGTAATATGTGACACACAAGTGGTGACAATGCTTTTTACTCTGCAGTGATACTGCTTCTTAATTCGTATTCAGATGACCACATCCCCTGGCTTTACAGACTCTTACACTGGTATTAGATACCTACATATCTCTGAGGAGGCTGTTTTCATCCATTCGAAGACAGTATTGCCATGCATTAAAATAATCTTTATAAACAGTTCACTCAGGTTCCAGCAGCCTATTGCTTCTCTACTGCCTGTGAGTAGAGGTTTTCTCGAGCTACTGTGAGCTACTGTCCAAAAATGTCATATAATTGCTAATCAGGCAAGATTTTCCTAGTGCAGGAAATTAGTCAAAGCCAGGGAGCAGTTACAAGCTTCTGATAATAAAAGATCCGTTGGCACCCAGGGTAAAGATGGGTGTTGTGTTTTGTCACCTACTAGAGATATAATGGTAGAGCCAGCATCCCCTTTGCTGCTAGAATGGATGCACACACATTCACATACTATTTCCTGTAATATTGCTACCAAAATTACTCCCACTCCCACTGACCTGCTACTGTGCACCCACGCTAACATTTTCATCATATATAGAATTTTTATTATTGCTGTCATTATTTTCATTAGCATGTTATTGTACACAGTAGTTTTAAATGCCCAGGAACTTCCAAATTTGTCTGATGTTAAAATGTAAATGTTTTATTTCATATATTTATTTATTTATACTACTAAATTTAATAGTACTGTTGAAAGACAAAGAATATTTGAGGGATTTTAAGAAATTTTTTTTACCACTTAATTTTAGGAGTCCAATCTTAAGATTTAATCCCTTCATTTTAAATGTCCAAACAAGTACAAGTTTATGATTTCAGCATTCTGTGCTTCAACGACTGCCTTGTGACGATGATTAGCTTTTTCTGAAAAACAAAACAAAATCAAAACAAAAAACAAACTAACAGACAAAAAAGCCCACACACAAAAAATCCAGACATTATTTAGTGTAAGCGATGTTCCTTGTTTACTTATTGACGTGGCAAGTGTATGTGGCATGCTAATGTTTTTCTTAATTTACTACTCCTTAAGATGCATTTGAGTAAACAAAGTAGATAATAAATAAGACCTAAGATGTAGAAAAGTTGATCATGAAGTAGGAGAAATACTGGTAGTAAGCATGCAACACAGGAGAGATGAAGCGAGGTTACTAGCAATTGTATTACAAAAAACATCTGACAAAGACAGCTGCAGCAATGATTCACAGCTGCAGCAATGATTCACAGCTGCAGTAGCATAGAAAGGTCCCAGAAACTGAGGATATGTCCAAAGTCAAGGAGAAGAAACCATTAGCAACTGAAATTAGGAAGTTACTAAGTCACTGGAGTAATTTCCTTGTGAAGGCCACAGAAAAATCCCAATTAAAACTAGACAAGAGTATTGTTGTCTGCAAAATGTTTCTGAGATGGTAAGAACCTACTTCCTTGAGTCTTTGCACACAAAAATTAGAGATTTTTGTCAAGGACAAGTGAGATTTTTAAAGTATTTGTAAATCTGTAAAACTGATTTTTCTTGGATTTATTACACCTACAACACTAAAATAGACGAAAGGTAAATAAAGATAGATCATCAAAGATATTGAGAAGATAGCAGAAGAAAGAATAGCCATTACCCACATTAACAGTAAATGAAAGTTTTTAAAAGCAGCATGCTATTAAAAGCTATACTATTCAATAAAACTGATTGATAAATAGTTGAAACAAGTTGTTAGTAAGGTGCAAACTGGAGAATTGACTGCTAGTGAAGAGAGAAACAAAGATAAATTTTGGAAATAGGTCAATTTTTAATGTTCCTTTGACAATAGGTCAAACCTGGAGAATATTTCAACAACAGAAATATACCCACTGGGCCAATGTCTTCCGTATGTATAGAACAGGAGGAGAACTAAGAAAAGGAAATGACAAGGCAGTCTTAGAAGGAGCTATATATGTAATACAGATGAGTATAGGTATATCAGCATCTTGGTATTTCTCAAATGTCATAGTGACTTTATTTAGTAACTACAGTGTTATTGTGGAGGAAATAAAAACATTTAAAGACTGCAGACCTGTGAGGTAGTTATCTAGATCACAGAGAACATAGAATCACAGAATCATAGAATGGTTTGGGTTGGAAGGGACCTTAAAGATCATCTAGTTCCAACCCCCTGCCATGGGCAGGGACACCTCCCACTAGACCAGGTTGCGCAGAGCCCCATCCAGCCTGGCCTTGAACACTTCCAGGGAGGGGGCATCCACAGCCTCTCTGAGCAACCTGTTCCAAGGTCTCAACACCCACACAGTAAAGGATTTCCTCCTAATATCTAGCCTGAATGTAACCTTTTCCAGCTTAGAGCCATTAATCCTCATCCTGTTGATATACACCCTTGTAAAAAGTCCCTCCCCAGCTCTCCTGTAGGCCACCTTCAGGTACTGGAAGGCCGCTATCAGGAGCCTTCTCTCTTCCAGGCTGAACAACCCTAACTCTCTCAGCCTGTCCCCGTAGGGGACATTCTCCAGCCCTCTGATCATCTTTGTGACCCTCCTCTGGACTCCCTCCAACAGCTCAATGTCCTTCTTGTGTTGGGGACCCCAGAACTGGACGCAGTACTCCAGGTGGGATCTCATGAGAGCAGAGTAAAGGGGCAGGATCACCTCCCTTGCCCTGATGGTCACTCTTCTCTTGATGCAGCTCAGGATGCGGTTGGCCTTCTGGGCTGCAAGTGCACATTGTTGGCTCATGTTGAGTTTTTCATCACCCGACACTCCCCAGTCCTCTTCGGTGATGGTCAGAGGATATTACTGAGGCATTAAAAATATCTCATACTACCCACTTGCCAGTAATTAGTGTAATCTATTCAGCACAAAATAAAACAGAGAAAATAGCTACTTTAGAATACATAAGGGTTATTTTCCAATTTTATTTTGTTTGTGGAGAGATAAATAAAAGAAATCCAAAGGTAAATGTATTTGCTTATTTTGATTTAACAATAGTCCTCTCAAATCATATTTATTTCCTTGTTATTTCCTTAGCTTATTTTGTGTGGTCCATGTTCCTCCCAATTTACGTGTGTTTTTATTAATATTTTGAACATGCAGTGAGCTTGTTAACCCTATTCATACAGTTGGTGAAGCATCACAGTCATTGCTGTCTTCTAGAAGAATACTCACATGTGCAGCCATGGCAAATATAATGGGATAACAAAAGCTGGAATTTCTGAGTGAACATTTTTGTTCAGCCAAATTCCTTTTATAATTATATTCCAGACTTTTTTGTTTTGTTTTGTTTATTTATTTTTTTTTTTTTTTTACTGTTATCTAATGCCAGCGGTCACCTGAAGTAATGGTTCATCTGCTCTTGTACCCTACCTTTCTTCAAATTGTCTTACATAATAAGAACTAATAAAAATACAATGTACAGTTCAATAAAATTCAAATAATGCCTTTTGCTGAATATCCAGAAATATATGGTATTCTTACTGATACTGTTGGCAGCCTCTGTGAGGGAGTTCTTGCTGCTGCATGCAAAATGACTGGTTTTCCAGGGGTGTGTAAGTGAGGTTAAAACAACAGTTAAAAAATGAAAAGCACCAAATATTTTTTTCATATTAATTTATAATATATTATACATGATAAATAACTTTATATGAGAGTTGTTTATACATATACACTTAAATATGCTTCACATTACTTCAGCTGTTATCTTAATATTTCATATTTTATTTACATAATAGTTTTCTTTAATGATGTAAAAAATCTGTGAATAAAATGGTTGGATATACATGCTATCCTCTTTATATTAAAAAGGTAGACAGAATAAAAGGAAAACAAACAGGAGTGGACTATCAGCACTGAGAGTGAAACTGTCTTATCTAGTCCTATTGACAGTCATGAATGAAATAATTACAGGTGTATGCACAAAAGGCTAGTGCTTCCATTAAACGGTTCCAAAACAAATGACAGGACGGATGAAAAATAAGATTAGGCTGTTACTGTTGACTGTTAATAACACTCAAGTTAGGCCATTTCATTCACATGTGTGTTTCCAGGATTTATGGTGTCCACCAAAGTGTTTTTTTTATTATTATTATTTAATTTTTATTTTTCATGGTCTCTGGTCTCATGGTTCATTTTAATGGTCTCTGAATACATTGACCTTTAAGAAAAGTTCAAGCTGCCTTTTTGAGATTCAGCAGACATTCAGATAAGAGTTTTTCCTATAAAGTATTATCAATAACACATTTAAATGTGAAAGAGAAATTAGAGTATCATAAGATGAATTACTGTCTTTTGTACTTCCTGCTACATATGGAAGTGGTGGTTTCACGCTGTTGGGCAGTTAAGCCCCAACACACCACTCTCAACTTCGAAAGAACAGTGGGAGAAAATGCAATGAAGTAAAGCTCACGTGTTAAGGACAGGAAAACTGATCACCGATTGCCATCATGTGCAATAGAGACTTAGCATAGGGACATTAATGCAATTTATTTATTGCCTATTGCCCAGAGACTAGAGCTATGAGAACTAAAAGCAAACTATGCAGTCCAGCGTGGATCCCTCCCATGGATGCTGTCCTTCCCAAACTGAACCCATGTGCCACAGGTGGCAGCTCTCCAAACCCTGCCCCAACACGGCTCTGTACAATGGGGCCCAACCCTCAGGAGCTGCTCCAGTGTGGGGCCCCATGGGTGGCAGCTCCCCCTGGCCTCCTGCCCAACTGAGGGCTCCTCTCCATGGCTGCAGCTCTGGAGTGGGGGCTGCTCCTGCAGGGGCTCTCCATGGGTTGCAGCCTCCTTCAGGCCACATCCCCCTGCTGCACTACTTCAAAATTTAGTTGTACTTCTAATATTAGAAATTGGGCAAGACACTTTCAACAGCTTTCCTTATATATATCATGGCATTTATCTGCCCCAGTACTTTGTCTGCAGCCTGGAGACCAATTACTGATTTCAGATTTACTCTCAAAATAATTAAATCATTGAATTCAGCAGTCTCCATAGATGAAGCATGCTTTTTATTTGAATAAGTGCTTTGTAAGAAAGATAGTAAAGGTTCAATATATTTTACCACTGAGAAGTGGCAACTTACTTGAGGCTTGGTCACATTTTCAAGAAAATCAGAACTACTAAATTCTCTCTATCACGCATCTGGTCTAAAGGCCTTTGGCAGTGTTACTGTCACAGATGTAACAGTCATTACAGTATAATTTCTTTTTTTTCTAGAAATGAATGGAGATAATGAAAACACATTCATTGTGTAATAATCCTTATGTTTATCAGTTATCATAATGTAAAAAGTACACATTAAAAGCTTTCTGACTACCTGGATAAATACTGATCAATGTTATCTCCCTTTTACATGGATATTTTATTTTAAGCTTTATGGCACTTTATTTTAAGCTGCTAGTGTCACTTTCAAATCATGTTTATAATTTTATCTATCCTAGACTTCTAGGCATTCCAGCATTGACATAAATGAAGTTTTCTAGATGCATCTGTGCAAAGTTTTGGGGGAGGAAAAAAAAAAAAAAAAAGAAATCTGAATATCAGTATATGAATTGAGGCAAATTGGTCACAGATTTCTATTAATTCAACAACCAGTACAACATGTTTGATGCAAAAAAGGCATTGGGTGTCCCGGAAGTAGACCAAAACAAAAGAAAAAAATTCTCAGATAAAATAATTTCTGAGGGGATTATCCTGTTGGCATTAGCCCTATGTTCAAGGCAGCTCCTGCCTAGTATTGAAGAGGTCATCTTGCTTTTCTAAGAAATGTCAACTCACATTGCAAGAAAATGCTTTCACCAATGTTTGAGATAAAAGGAATCGAAATAATATACGTGAATACAACTTTGTATGACGTGCCTTAAGTAGACTGACATCTCTGTTTTTGATGAGATTTCTCCTTCAGAAACAAGAATTCAACAAAACAGATAATAAATTCTCAGGAGTGGAAGAACCATTAGAAAACTAGATCAGCTGGAGCATATATTGGCTCTTGGTAGTTGTACATGCACCCATCTGCTCTGCTGGTAGGCATATAGTACTGCCCCCTACCTGAGACTAAGGGTCAGTGCTTGAACACATGGATTTTTTTTTTTTTTTAATTTATTTTTTTTTCCTAGAAATCTCAGGCAATTAATTCAGCCCTCACCTGAAAAATACTTAAAGAAAACTGCCTTGCTAATGTAGAATTAGAAAAGTCGTATTGATAAACTTATAGAAACACTAGTAGAGAAGGCTCTTTCCATCCAAAACGACTGACAATTTGAAAATCAGTTAGCGTGTGTGTCCGTAAGACACAAACAAATTGTTGCTTAGCATCTATTTTTAACAGTGTTCCTAAGTTTAACAGGAATGATTTTTTTTTTGTTTGCAGTTCTTTTGAAGTTGGAGCAGAACCGCTTTAATGTTCTCTGTCATTTCCACCAGCATAACAAAATGAAAACCAGATGCTGTAACACTTGATAGTATCATCCAAATGGCACCCTCCATCTGATTAAATGTCACTTCTTCCTCACAGCTGGTCAGGGTTTTTTGTTGAACACTGCAGAATTCTGCTGAAAATATATTCATGAATCTTATGCTTATGTCCACAAAGGGAACCATGATAAATGCTCGTGGAATGGATACCTGGAGAAAACTCATAGAAAATAACAAAGTCATTGGTATTTTGGTGTCTCTGGTTAATTGAACAAGTTGGAATAAACAGACGAGCAAGAGATGGAATGGACCCTCTGATCCTCTCCTGTTTCTACTTTTATCACATTGCTTTGAGTCTCATCCAGGCAAGTTCTGAACATTTCTAAGGACAAATACTTCACAGCCTTTCTGGGCAACCTGATGCAATATTTAACCACCCTTACTGAGAAAAAGTTTTTCTTTTCTTCTGATTGTAATCTCCAACATTGCAGCTTCTTTCTTCATCTTCTGTCACTGGACTCTGCCTAACACTGCATTTCAAAATAATATGAAGAATCTTTTATTTGATAAATTAGTTATGCGAAGGCCAAATTCCCACTAGTCAAGCTTTTTACACAATACTGACTTTATGAATCTCATGAGGTTTTAGAAAGAGGAGGAGAAAAATGCATCCTCTGTCCCACATGTTTAAAGCAACACACAGAAGTGATCTAGTTGTGTTGGAAAAGGCAAAAGAGAGGTAGAAGTAATTGACTACAAGGAGTAGTAAAACAAAAGAAGAAAATTACAACAACTGATGCACAAACTGGAGAAAATGCATTGAATAAACACAACAACTGCTATATAATTAAAGTTTTGTCCCAGAAATACATCCTTGTTCTCTTGAGACTGTATGTGTGTATGTGCATATACTCTCTCAAACGCTAAAGTTCTTAAAACAGTATGTTTTTGATTGATGGCTCTGATTACCAGGTAACCAGCAGGCATCTGCTGCTTTCTTCTCAGCATCTGATTGCCATTTTGAGGTGACTTAGTTGCTGCTGTCAGATTATTATACCATATTTACAGTTACATTTGCATTATCATTGTCACTTGTAAAACTAGCTTAGAAAACATCTTGAGTTTTTGTGAGTTTTTATATGCACCATTGTTTACAGCTCTTGTGCCACTGAGCTCATTGCTATCTTAAATGTCAAAAGCAGAACTCTGGTTTTATGTCTGTTTTACAAAACCTCTTATTATGGCTTTCACATAAATAACTACACCCTTATTGTGCCTAGTTGCAATGCACTGTATAATTTAATGATGTGCAACTATACAGGCTGAATTTTTGAAGTCATTAAAGTATTATTATCTTTTCCCTGTATCTTGTTGACTTTTCACTTGAACATTTCAGTAGATAAGGAAAATTTCAAATTTTCTTTATAAAGGTTGTGCCAATGGCATCACTCACAGTACTAGGAACAACAGTAAGGCATTCAGTTTTCTTTGAATTCCACTGAAAACTAAAGTGAAAGACTCAGGAGACTGACTTTCAGAATTGAACTTAAAATACATAGCACAGAGCAATAAGACGATTTCCTGTAATTCTTTCCTGAGCTTAATGGCTTGGCATCATAATGGCCAAAATGAATGATCCCCTTCCAAATATCTCATGAGGAGATAATAGTTCTCATTATTTTGCACAGACAGTAAACGGCTGAGAGACTGGGCTCAAATTTTACTTAAAGAGAAGGAAAGTGAGATTGCGTGTTTCAGAGTATGGACATCAATTACTTATCTTTTCCTCTGTTCTTGAACAGAAACATAATCTCAGATCTAATTGGTTGCCTCTATACAAAGAATGTTTGCATCTGGTGCCAGAAAACATAAAATTCAAACACACAAAAAAAATCACTAATATATTTCATTTGAGGCTTGTCGGTGCTGTTGTCATCATGATATTCCCCTGTGGAATCTCACAGTATTTACCTTCTCATATTATTTTACTACCTTTGTACCAGCCTGCAGTTACTGAGGAGATGATGTCAGCCGCTCCCTTTTCCTGTGTGCCCAGGCTTCATGAGGTAGTTAGATTGATTCTGTGCAAGGGCTGCAGTTTCCATAGATGCAGTACTATTGTGTGACATAATTGTAATAGCCATTCTGATGCCTCTCCTCTCCTCTCCTCTCCTCTCCTCTCCTCTCCTCGCCTCTCCT
>VXAV01007321.1:6524-24141 GCA_013399715.1 Alectura lathami | reverse complement strand
TCCTCTCCTCGCCTCGCCTCGCCTCTCCTCTCCTCTCCTCGCCTCTCCTCGCCTCTCCTCTCCTCTCCCTCTCCTCGCCTCTCCTCGCCTCTCTCGCCTCGCCTCGCCTCTCAATATCTATAGAGATGTCATAATATAGATAATCATCTAGATGATAATGTAGTGAAATTAATATGAATGAAAACCAAGTTAGAAATCAAGAGATTAATATAGAAATAATTATTACAAGTCCATGCATGTAAATAACACGTAGATATATACACAAAAAATAAATACCACGTATAATATAAAAGTCCTGATGATGTCTTAGCTTAATATTCGCAAAAACGTACACAAAATAGTCTTTTCCTGTATCACGGAATCATAGAATGGTCTCGGTTGGAAGGGACCTTAAAGATCATCTAGTTCCAAACCCCCTGCCATGGGCATGTACACCTCTCACTAGACCAGGTTGCTTAGAGCCCCATCCAGCCTGGCCTTGAACACTGCCAGAGAGGGGGCAGCCACAGCCTCTCTGGGTAACCTGTTCCAGAGTCTCACCACCCTCCCAGGAAAGAATTTCTTCCTAATATCTAGCCTAAATCTCCCCTCTTCCTGTTTATGGCCATTACCCCTTGTCCTATCGCTACATGCCCTTCTAAAGAGTCCCTCCCCAGCTCTCCTGTAGGCACCCTTGAGGTACTGGAAGGCCGCTATTAGTTCTCCCAGACTCTTCTCTTCTCCAGGCTGAACAAGCCCAAATTTCTCAGCCTGCCTTCACAGGGGAGGTGCTCCAGCCCTCTGATCATCTTTGTGGCCCTCTTCTGGACCCCCTCCAACAGCTCGATGTCCTTCTTGTTTTGGGGGCCCCAGAACTGCAGGCAGTACTCCAGGTGGGGTCTCACAAGAGCAGAGCAGAGGGGCAGAATCACCTCCCTCGCCGTGCTGGTCACGCTTCTCTTGATGCAGCCCAGGATGCAGTTGACCTTCTGGGCTGCAAGCACACATTGTTGTCTCATGTTGACTTTTCATCAACAGACGCCCCCAAATCCTTCTCTTCAGAGCTGCTATCAAGTCATTCTCTGCACATCATTTAGGAATGTTGATTGAAATATGGTATTTTCTGTGAAAATCATATAAATGTATGGTTGTTTTTAAGTGTGCAAGAACATTGATTTTTGCAAAAAAAAAAAAAAAAATTTATTTACTTAAGCTGGTCCTGTTTAGGAACACCATTATATTAGATCTTTATCTTTGAAAACAGTAATCTTTCCTTTCCCTTCTGCTCCTCCCTTCCATCAAAAAAATAGGTCATGATACAATTGTTGATCAGAGCTAATATATCATTAAAGTTTTAAAATCAGACTATCTTCTGATCTGGAGTTGAGGGAGGTTTCTTTTCGATCCCAAGAGATGAAATTAAGACATAAACGAGGTCAAATGCCATGCAACTAAACTTAGATTTATTATGAAGAAATTGAGAGAGAATAGCGATAGGACAGAGTGAAACGGAAAGGCAGAAATTAAGCAATAATTAAGGATAGGGTTGCAAGAATAGTCACTACCCGGGAGGTCCGATAGGTGTCCCAGGGATTCATCGATGGTCCAGGAGTCCAAGAGTCCAGGAGGCTGCTGGTGGCAGGTCGACGATGGCAGGCCAACGGTGGCAGGCTGAACACACACTCTGACAAATTGTTGCAGGGTTTTTTATCTAGTCCGGCCACATGCTTGGTGATGCAACTTCCACTGGTCTGCTGGCCCATAGCTTCCACTCTTCTTGGCAATAAAAGGATGTGGGTCCTAAACAATCCCACCTGGTACAGCGTCCCATGTCTTCACTTGGTTTTGAGCAATATCTTGAGACATAATGTTTAAAAATTTACAGTTTCTTACAGTCTATAATTACATTTGTGAGGAAAACTCTGCCAGGAAGTTGTGTTCTGGTTATTAACAAAACATGGTAATGCATCATCAAAAGTACAAGTCATTGTAAATGACACTGGCAATTCTAACAATTGATGTTGTCTTTCCAACAATTTATGTTATAAATCTATGGGAATACATCAATTTTGCAAGAATGAAGACCATGTAACAGACCCCAAACTGAGATGGAGATATGTTCACATGTTATAGGTGAGGGTCAGAGCCTGCCCTTCTTCTGCTAATGGCAATTCGAGTTTTTTGTTCTTCAGTGGTTAAACATGAAAAATTCTTGCTACTAATCTGCAGAATGAAAGATCAGTGGCTACATTTCTCCAATGCTCAGTCAACTACATAAATAAAGAAGAGAAATATTTCCTTTATGGTTACTCCACTTCCTGTGTTTCTCAAATACACAGATAAATGCCAGTAGTCATAAGCTTCGTGTCTGTATGCCATTGCAGCTGATGATAAGCATACAGATTCATGAGATTTACAAATGTTTTTTGGTAGAATATAAATCTTGTACTTTGAGTTGCTACTCCAGACCTTTTACCTCTTCCTTTTCATGTATATTACTCATATTGCACTCTTGGTAAAATATTCTCTCTTTGCATCATGTGCTTTTCTATACCAATTTTAACATGATTGAACATGAGTGCAAGCAAATGTCTCCCTGGTAGCAGCAAATGGGGAATCTGAGAAACTTAAAATTATTAATACTTGATTAAAATAGGGTTAATCTAGACTTCTACATTTTCAAGTGAAAATGCAGCCAAAATTCTTCACAAACTTAGTGAAGAAAGGCTATGTGAGTAATATGTTTTTCTTTTTACATCCTATAATCAAGATTTTTGTATTAAAGCTTATTGTGTATTTCCTGATGCATTTCTTATAATAGCTTAACAGGGCTATAGCTCAGTACCAGAAAACAGAGTAGATTTTTCTGATAACAAAAATAAGAAGTATCATAATTTCCATACTTAACGTGCAAGTATTATTTTGACTATAGTTATTCTCACAGTATAATTCAGCAGATGTTTATAGTTTTGCTGCAGTCACTTTTTGCTTCTTTGTTAATTTTTATGCATAATCCACCTTCTAATTTGAAATCTCATAAAGTCATTGAATCACAGAATGGCTTGGGTTGGAAGGGACCTTAAAGACCATCCAGTTCCAAACTCCTGCCATGGGGTGGTACCATCCACTATAGTAGGCTGCCCAGGTCCCCATCGAGCCTGGCCTCGAACTCCTCCAGGAATGGGGCATCTACAACTCCTTTGGGCAGCCTGTGCTAGTGCCTCACTGCTCTCATCATAAAGAATTTCCTCCTAATATGTAACCTAAATCTACCATATTTCAGTTTTAAACTATTACTCCTTGTCCCATCACTGCACACCCTGGTAAAGAGCGCCTCCTCATCTTTTCTGTAAGCCCTGTTGAAGTACTGGAAGGCTGCAATTCAATCTCCCTAGAGCCTTCTCTTCTCTAGGTTGAGCAAGGCCAGCTCCCTCAGCCTTTCTTCATAGGAGAGGTGCTGCAGACCTCTGATCATCCCCATGGCCTCTTCTGAACCCATTCTTACATATTCTACTTACGCTGAGGTTTCTGAAGGCGGATGCAGTTCTATATTTGTGGGGTCTCACCAGGTGGAGCAGAGAGACAGAATCACCTCCTTTGACCTGCACGTCATGCTTCTTGCTAGCAGCCACATGTAGCCCAGGGTATGATTGGCTTTCTGGGCTGCAAGCACACATCTTTGTTTCATCCACCACTTGTTCATCCACCAACACCCCCAAGTCAGTCTCCACATGCCTGCTTTCAATATATTCATCACCTAGTCTGTGCTGATACTGGCGATTGCCTCAACAGAGGTGCAGGACCTTGCACTTGGCCTTGTTAAGCTTCATGCCATTTGCGTATGCCCACTTCTGAAGCCTGTTTTGTTCCCTCTCATGGCATTTCTTCCTTCCAGTGTTTCACCCATGCAGCTCAGCTTGGTGTCATCCTCTTCTATCTTCTGTCTAGAAAATACATGTTAGATATTTTAGCTTAAACTTCTCTCATTCTATTGCTGGTTACAGCAATATTCTTAACTGTAAACATAAAGGTTATGTCAGGAATCTCTTCTCTCAAACATCTTTGCTGATAGCTTCAGTTTGCTCTTGCATGCTAGGGAAACTCCTCCCTATGCTCTACAAAGAGGTAGGTTAGTGATGATAACTAAGATATGACAGAGCATGTTTTCATAGTGTAAACATAAGCAAGGTAGTCACTGCTGTTAACAGAAATTTTCCTCATCATTTTCAAAGTCCTATCTTCTTTAGCTTCAGGTCTACCACTCTCCACACTTTTTTCACACAGGCATGCTCCCCATCCATGGGCAGGGTCAGCGAGCTTATCTCCAGGCAGCATCTGGACTGCAGTTCTTCACAGACTTCTCAGGATAAGGAGGAGAAACAGGAAAATTGTATACTTCATATGCACCTAGAGCAGTTTATGTTGTAGGGACTGAAGCACCCCGGGTTGCATGTTACTCTTTTACTACTAGCTCAGTGGAAGAACTGTGCAATTTTTTTTTTTTTTTTTTTTTTCCAAAAACATATGGAATACAACCCTACGATTGTCAAACAACAACTAGCAATTCTTCGTGATGACTTTCAAGTAAGATGGAGATTCTCAGTTCTGAAACTTCTCAGTTTGGGATGGAAATACACATGAAAAACCTCCATTAACACACAGTTTCCTGTACAGCAGAGATGACTTGCATCTATACTTCCCACCCTGACATCTATTTCAGTGACAGTTGGTGTCATGTTTGTCAGAGTGTAGATCCAGCTACTTCTCTTTCCCTGTGCCACGTTTCTTTCACTATTTCTTGTGGACACAGATTTGTCAAGTGATCCCTTGGGAAGGACACCAAAGAAATGAAAGCATACTTGAGACCTATTTGCAAAGACTTATTTTAGTGAGCAAGAGACAAAGAAGGCTGATTCACAATGAATTATACATGCAAAACCCATGAAATAATAGTATACTTTTTGCCTTCCTTTTGCTGTACGTTTCTATATAGGCTCACCTGAGAAGGAATGTTCAATACTTTAAATTTCTTGGTTTCCTCCCAAAACCAGGAATCCATTAGTGGAAAACTGAAAGACCAGAGAGAGAAACTCACTGGTTAACTCCAAAATGAGATGAAAGAAATGAAAGAGTCTTGAGGAACAGATCTGGACAGACAGCTTTTGTCTTTGTCTGAGGTCTGGCAACAGACAGTTGCCACCAGAACCTACTGAGACAGCTATTGAGGCAGATTTCCTCCTACGCGCTAATTGGGTGTGTGCCCAGAGAATTCAAGAAAGACAAGCCAGGATCTCTGGAAACATCTGCTTCTGCGGTGAGAGGTCTATGATGATCTGGAGACAGAACAGAGAATGTGAGTGGAACATCTGCCAGGGAGAGAGCTTGAAGGTGGTTGTGTCACTGTAGTCTTCTTGATTCTTTTGTTTATAAGGTAATTTGACTGGGGTTTTGTTTATTTGTTTGTTGCTTTGCTGCTTTGATTTTGTTTGTTTGTAGTGATTTTTTTTTTCTTGGTTTATTTTTTATTTTACATTAGATTCCTGGAAGTATTTCATGTATGAAAATGTATCAATTTGTTTGAAGAGGGGCAGAAATTCCATTTTAACTTCTTTGGAATTTAGGAAGCCAGCATCATCACAGCTGTTTTAGATGTTTTGGTTTTCACAACAATAAAACTCCTAATATCTACTGAGAGTGTGTGTCCACTTGCACACAAACTATCCCTCCCCACTATTTTCACAGTTCAATCATTCCACTGAGAAAGAACATTAATCTGAGAAGCTGTATAGGGAGGACTAAGCCTCTATCTAAATGATAGCTGTGTGTTTCCTCATTGAAAAAGTTGTACTCCAAAATAAAATTGAATTCCTAATAGGCAATGCTCATGGGAGGGGATCTGTTTTGAATGGGTAATGTTCTCTTTTCAGTGGTTGACAAAGGACAACTGTTGGATAACCTGCTTTCACAGAAGGTATAACATATGCCAATTTCTTATTAGCCTGGATCTTACAAGACAGTGTGTCTTGTTCTGGGTGTGGGACAAAGGGAATGAATGATTTTGTATAGCAAAGGAAACCCTATTTGTAGCAGGTTTGGACTGGGCAAGGGCAAGCTGCTAAAATGGCAGCTCATCAAAGTTTTAGCTTTCCTCTTAATGTCATCACAAGCCCTCTGGGTAGTGTATATCCAGCTAATCTGTGGAGATTGTGCAGTTCCAGAAATCACATCAAGAAAATCCTCCAATGCTTTCCAACCATAAATGACAGACTGTGTGCTAGGTCTGTTTTGCCCATCCCTATTTTGATGATTTCAGCAGCAGACTTCCCTTCTCCAGACAGGTTTCTTAGCAACACTCCATGTGACAGTGAGTACTTTCTTGATGCAGCAGTGTATGAGCTGAATCCTGGCATGGAATGCCAGTGCTGTACTGCTGGAATGGTTGCTCATTACTTCAGTGCAGAACACGTGGCTTGTGTGGAGGACAGACTGCAGGATCTGGTGCCTCTCTTGGCATCTCAGCATCAGGAAATGTAAGTGCTTTGCAGCCGAGACCATACAGTATCCAAAAATGGCTCACTGCAGGGTGCACAGATGTGCAACGTAATTGGTACACTTAAATTGACTACCACTGTGTTCATGAATAAAATATGGAAGATGGCCACTTGGCTCAGTGACCTTGAGTCTGAATTTAAAAGCAAGTGTTCAAATTCAGTGCTGATGTACATCTGTGCCATTCAGTACAAATTCAGTATTTACTACTCTAAGGACGCTTCATCCCTAAGTTTACAGAACTTTCAAATCAGTGAGGATTTTCCTTGCATTTCAGTGGGGTATCAGAATGTCAGTTACAAGTAGCTAATTACATTTCTACACCATATATATTTCATTTACTGGCCTAACTTACAATTTCTCTTGCTAATAATATCTTTTGGGTTTCTAGAGGATGTCTGAAATGTCTCAATTTAATATGGGCTGATTGATGTTGGTTATAAAAAAAATCTTGTAATGATAAAGTTATTGTTATTCTTAACACATGAAAGTATGACACAATAGCTTTTCCAGGCCAGAATGAAGACTTGGCAGGTTAACACTACTATATTTAACAGAACTTTCACTTGATATTTAATTTATCAGGTCATTAATATATCAGAAAACCTGTGAGCTATATTACTTGTTTGCATTAGTACTCAGTTTCCATTCCCACTCTGCAGATGTATGAAACAAGTCATTATTTGACTCGTTAAATTCCTTCCCATTTTTTCTGACATAACTAAAATTTTATGTCTTTGCTAGTGAGTTCTATTATTACCTTTTTTTTTTTTTTTCCACACATGTAAGATTAAACATGTGGGTTAATTTGTATCTGTCTAGTCTCTCTCAAAAAACAAACAAACAAACAAACAAACAAACAAACAAACAAAAAAGTATTTCATTAAATAGATAATTATTTGTAAGCTTCAGATTTGAAAGAAAAAGGAAATGACTTTTCCTTAGACCTCTGACATGGTACCTGTCTTCAGGACGTTGAGGAGGAAGTTTGTATTATTTGAGTTTATATTATTTGTTATTTTTTAAGTCAGTAAAAGGACTCTAATGTTACTAAAGTTTGCTCAAGAGTTACTACTGGTTAGGAGAGGTAAGCTTAGGTTTGAGAGGCTCCTGCTTAAAAAACACTGAAAAGCACAAATGCAAAAGATGGACTGTTTTGGGGGTGCTATACTTGCACCACGTGGAAGCATTGAGATGATCCTTTCAAATATTAACTGAAACCACCTCAACATTTATGATTATATTTGTCATTTTTTGTTTGACCTTTAAGTTTAGCTGAACTCTATTAGACCAGTATGGACTAGAAAAGCGGAAAAGTGGGCCCACGAGAACCTGATGAGGTTCAACAAGGCCAAGTGCAAGGTGTTGCACTTGGGTCGGGGCAATCGCAGGTGTGTGCACAGACTGGGAGAAGAACTCCTTGACAGCAGCCCTGCGGAGAAGTACTTGGGTGTTGTGATTGACGAAAAGCTGGCCATGAGCCGGCAGTGCGCTCTTGCAGCCAGGAAGGCCAGTGGCATCCTGGGCTGCATCAAGAGAGGGGTGGCCAGCAGGGAGAGGGAGGGGATCGTCCCCCTCTACTCTGCCCTTGTGAGGCCTCACCTGGAGTGCTGTGTCCAGGCCTGGGGCCACCAGTACAGAGGGGATGTGGAGCTGTTGGAGCGGGTCCAGAGGAGGGCCACCAAAATGCTCAGAGGGCTGGAGCACCTCTCCTGTGAGGAAAGGTTGAGGGAGTTGGGACTGTTCAGCTTGGAAAAGAGAAGGCTCTGGGGAGACCTCATTGCGGCCTTCCAGTACTTAAAAGGAGCTTACAGGCAGGAGGGGAACCGACTTTTTACATGGGTGGATAATGGTAGGACAAGGGGGAATGGGCTGAAACTGAAAGAGGGGAGGTTTAGGTTGGACATCAGGAAGAAATTCTTCCCTGAGAGAGTGGTGAGGCGCTGGAACAGGCTGCCCAGAGAAGCTGTGGCTGCCCCATCCCTGGCTGTGTTCAAGGCCAGGCTGGGCAGTTTGATCTAGTGAGCTAGTGGCTGGCAGCCCTGTCCACGGCAGAGGGGCTGGAACTAGATGATCTCTGAGGTCCCTTCTAACCCAAGCCATTCTATCATTCTATGACACACATCTATAATAAAACTCTATAGTGTAGTAAGCACAGTTTTGAGTACATTGCATTCCTAAATTAATCTACTAAAAAAGAAAGACTGAAAATAAGAACATAGTTATCTGAGTTCTAGCACAGAACAAACAAATGCCAGTGAACATTCAACTGCAGATAACATTCAGCGCTTATGTAAAATGAATAAAATGAAGAGTGGATTGGTGGTGTTGGGCTTGAAGTGGCATCCAGTAGTGATCCCATTATATTAAAGACGGCTTCAATCAAAATTAGAAAGACTTTAAATGGCTTTAAAATATACCTTATAGATATATATAGCTATGATTGTTACAAGCACATCTGTCATAAATCCTATTACCTGATTAGAAAGCAGGAAAGAATAAACACTGACACAACAGGTAAAATTGGATGTAGATATAATATTGTGGGTTTTTGTTTGTTTGTTTTTTAGCACTGGCTATGGGTAGAAGTAAAAGTTGGTTTTCATTCTTAGAGATTTTGTTCTACTTCTCTATTTTGGGAAAAAAAAAATATTCTGAAGTATAACATCAAATAGAAACTTAACACTTGTCTTTAAAACTTTTTTTTTTTTTTTTTATTCCCTGAGAAAGCTTTCTGTAGTTATTCCTTTGTTGACTGCATGCGTTCCACAACCCAAACATTCTCAACCTATTCTATGTCCTACTTTTTCTCATTTTCTTCCTGGAAATGAAATCACTTCTTTTGCACAACATATTGATTGATATTTCTATCTTGCAGCACACAGTAACAGCAGCTTCCATTTTCATATTTCTCCACTGTGATGCAGTACTGTCTGTTCTTCCCAAACTTCGCCTCTAAAAAAATCGTGGTTACTCTTTACTATTTGCATGTTGAAATTTAGACAGATTTTTTCACCTTTCCAGACTTATCAGAATGGCAAAGCAGATTTTATTCACAGTAAAAATCTGTTAAAATGTCAGAAGCATAACTTTTATTGTAAGTTTGAAAAAAACCCTACTTTTCAATTTCAGGCTTCAAAGGAAGTCTTTGTTTTAGATCTTTTTTTCCATGCTCTCCCCAGCTAACTCTGCTGGCACTGCACCAGTCTGCAAGATAATGACCCTTAAATATACTTTAAACCCTACCCTAAAACTGGTGAACTGATAAACCTTAAAATAAGTAGCAACAATTACTTTGTTATTATCCTGGGAAGACTAGTTGCTAGGCAAATAAATCCTCTGGGTGATGACAAAAAAGAAAATAAGCAAAGATAATTTTTCTTATATTGACACCAAAATATTTCTACATCAGTTCAGTCCATATAGAGCTTGAGTAGATGAACATAATATTTCTAGTATGAAAGGCATTACCCACTATAACAGTTGCCTTTTATTAAATATGAAATATATATCAAATTAATTGTAGCTTTGCAGTTATGTGGCCTTGTTTTCAATACAGAATTTGCAGAGAAAGTAAGGGAGAAATGAGACTTACTTATAACAAATGTTTTAACAGTAAGACCCAAACTTTGCTACTTCTTTTTATTACTACAGTTCAGTTTACCATGTATTTACTGTATGTTCTTACCGTAGACTGTTTATAATTGTGTTCTTAAAAAGTTTGTCAAATACTCATCATTTCCATTAAATAAAAATTATTCCAGGTAACTTTTCCCCAGCTTGCTTGGGAACTCCTCTTGATTTTGTCTGCCAATAGAAGGAGCTCCTGCATTAGGCAACAAGCTGAACCTCCCAGGAGAACCTTTCCTCTGATCCAGACAGATGGATTCTGGCTTTCACACTGTGTGATATATACAAAAATTTTGATTACATTTTTGGTACAAACTAGCCAGTCGTATTGCAAACAAACTCTGTGAGATTACTACCAGATAGGAACACGGCACTGTTTAGAGGAAAGACTGTTTGGAGAAAAAAATAATCAGTTAGGTTTATCTACTTGCATCTGGTCAAGCTGCAGTGGCCAGAAGCACTGTGCTGTAAAGAGGTGGCCAGCGTTTCCCTTGCTTTTTATGATAAAGGACATCTGCTGGCTACAAACATAAGATACAGAGAGCTGTTAGAGAAAGATTGAAAAATAAAATGACATAAAACATCAGTTTCTAAGGAATTAAAAGGCGCAAACATAAGTGGAGTCTGCGTGGCAAGGGGTGGTGTTCCTGGAAGAAAGTGAAATTGGCACAGTCTTAGCAAAATATATTCCATTTTGCTGCCGAATGTTTTCATACTTAAGGTAAATAATGGATGGTAACAAATTGCTTCAAAGTACATGGAGAATCTGGACTATTTTGTTCAGGGAAAATAGACATTTCCTTTAAGCTGATTTAAAAAAAAAAAAAATTTACAGAAGCAAACAGTACATATAAACCTAGTGTGAGAAATACACCCACTGTCACATATCTATATACAAGTATACACCTCCTGACTGTTCTACCTTGATATTAATGTTCATGTTATTGAAGGGAAATGCTTTCACTGCATTCTGTTACCGATGAGGTTTCATCTACCAGCTGATTTGTTGCAAAAGGAGATGACAGGAAGTTTGCTTCTTCATCAAATGATATCTGTACCTGTAAAGGTTCCAGATTTTCTTTCACCACTTTTTCCACCAGACTTTTTTTTTCCTGCTTTGCCACATCATCACTTTAAAGATACTGCAAGGAAACCTGAACCGTACTCAAACTTAGCTTTTGCTGTTTCTAAAGACTACCTTCCTTTCTTTTCTTTCTTTCAAATATTAAAACCCTTTATGAGTTTGCATGACAGCATTACATGAAATGAAAGCATTAACTATCCAGTGAATAGGGGTAATTAAAATCACTAATGAGTTGATGCCTCGGTGGAAGAGCTGAGACAGTAGTCTTTGTTCTCATGTTCTCCTGGTTCTTGTATTCCTATGCAAAAGTCAGTGTCACTTCCCTTTTACTTTTTCATACATTGCTTCCTTACCCAAAGAATTTTTTCTTCCTGTTTTCAGTACCATGGTGCAGGAAAGAAAACAAAAGCCATAAAGCATGCTTGCCAAACTGTAATAAAACAGAGGGCATTATACGAGGAAGATCCCTCCTGGCTTGCTTCAAATGGTCTTTTGCCCACATAAGAGTGAATGATCTCTCTTATTTAAAAACCTGGAGTAAAAATTGAATTGTCAGGCAAAAACCCTGTGATATTTTCTTCCAGACATGCACAGACTTGAGCCCTTATTTGCACTTAGACTGCATATCAGAGACCTTAATATATATTTACAGCTTTTACGGACAAATGAAAAAACACTGAAAAGACAAAATGAAGAGCATCACACCAGACTTAAGAGACACTGTGGGCGTTTGAGGATTGTACTTCTTTCTGTTTCTATTGGCTTTATGAAGTCAATAGACTTATGAAAATTCCCATCACATGCTATAACCCCTAAAAATTTCAAGGCCAGACTCTCAGGTGAATTTATTTCTTTTATCCTCCATATCATTCATCCAGCATAAAAAAGATTGATAAATTGGCAGCATACAGTTGGTAGAGCATTTCCCTGGCATGAGAAGAAACTGTTGTGCATGGCTGATTCAGTTTCTGTTTGTGGATTTCTTTCTCTTCTTGAGACAGAAGCAAAGATACAATATGCCAGAGCTGCATTGCACTATATCTCATGATGATTTCCTTTTTAATTTTTTTTTTTTATCTCTTTAATGTATCTAACTTGTGTAATTTCATTGCAAGATATGGTTGCACTCAATAAATGGAGAGTTGAGGTACATGGATGCCAACCTTCAGCTCAACTACAGCTACTTTAGTGCCCAGCAACTTGAAAGAAACATTCAGGTGACTTTATGTTTCTATGCTCAAGTTCTATTGGAATTTGTGTTTAAACACAAATATCTGTAGCTACTGCATATCCACAAATACTTCTCAGCATCTTTTATATACATAAAATGTTACAATAAAGCTCAACAAAATTCCATTTCAGTTAGTTATTTCTCTCAAATTCTGTAAAATCCAGAATAATAAAAGACTTCAGCAGAGGAAAAAAAAATAAAGGCTCATACAGCCTAGTCAGTCTAGGTCACTTAGTTATAGCGACCCCCAACCTGATTCAGGTCTGCCATGCCTGTAAACTTGGAAATTCTTTTTGGATGTTGTCTTGAAATTATGCTACCTGTGTCAAGAGATCAGAGGTCAAGTTAATGTCTAGCTAATAAACCTGCTGCCCTCATGAAAGATCTGGGAAGTGTCAAAAATCTGTCTCTTGGATTTAGTTTTTCATATATAAGAGTATGAGTTCAGTGCTGCTCTTACATTACAGTCTAACAGCAGCATGGATTTGAAAGCCCATTAGTCACATGATTAAAATGACAGGCTTACACAGGAATAGGGAGCAATTACTTTCAAGCTCGCATTTTTTCCTCAGCCTGTAGCTTTCAATCTTTAAATTTACCCTAAGGCAAATCATTTTCCCTGCCACCCTCTGGGCTGAACTGTGCACACCAACAGCTTTCTGCAGAGCAGGAAAGCCGTCATGGTCACAACTGGTGATAAGATGTTTCTGCCTCTCCTGGTCTTCCTCTTTTTACTTCCTCACTTAGTTCACATGGTTTAGGAGAGATATGTTGATGAGCTAGTACACTTGTATAGTTCATAGTTTTGCCACAAGTCTGCTGCTATGCAATTATCTTCAATCATATTGAGTCTTGTTGAGAGAAAATGCAAATAATATAATACATTCACAATACCCCAAAAGCACAATATAGTCACAAATGCTTTTAAATGACAAAATAAATAAATAAATAAATAAATAAACACCCCCTCACACCTTTTGTATTTATATGAAGGCTAAATTAGAAAGGCCTCTTTTCTAGTTGACTCTCTCCTCTCTCCTGACAGAGCTGCAGTCTTTGTGCATACCAATCAGAGAAAGATCTTACATGGGACAATCTGTCAGAGAGCCCATTATACAGTGGTAGTTTCTCCTCAAGTGTCATCAGCAAAGAATACTTTTGGGAGCTAACTCCTACATCCCTGTTCAGGTTTCTGATCCTACAAAATCTCATGAGACATCATGCTGGTGTAACTGGAACAGTAGTCCAGGTACTGTCTTACATTCAAGTAGTTACTGTATTGCCTCCTTACTCACTGATCATTCTTCACCATTACAGTCAATATTTTGCTTCTAAGATATGCAAATTTATCTAATTAAAGTTTAATCTTCTACACTGTACTGGTCAGGAAAAAAGAAGTTCTTACATCAATAAGAAATACCATGTTCCTCTTCGCTTCTAGTGACTCATTGCCATGCTTCAGTGTCAAATGTGTCTTTTTAAGAATTTTGCCATGTATATCACTTACCAATACATATTGAACAAACATCTGAATATAACCAGTGTAAACAACTTGTTAAAAATTGAGTATCAAATATAACGCTAATCAATCACGTGAGGTGCAAATATACTCAGAGCTATTAATCCTAATACTCTGTTTTAATATTTTGAAACAAATGGATTTCTACAAAACAACAAATGGGCAGAAAAACAGGCACACTTATTGTCAGTAGAGTTAAATTAATAGTTTATTTTGTTTAGGTGACAGGCTGACTGTGGCTGCCTGCCAGGTGCCCAACACTTCTTCTCCCGCTGCGCCTCCTTATCAGGACAGGGGAAATACCCTCATGGGTCAAGGTAAGGACAGAGAGATCACTCACCAGTGACCATCACAGACAAAACAGGCTTGACTTAGATAAGAGTAATTTAATTTATCACCATGTAGAAATAGATTAAAATAGTAAGACACAAAAATTTAAAATCACCTCTCAACCTTTTGGGAAGGGCTCATCTTCACTCCTTCATTCCAAACTCCTCCCCCTGAGCAACACCGGAGGTTGTGGGCAGTCCACGACACTTCATCTCTGCCACATCTTGCTTCTCGTGCTCTTCCTTGGCTCCAGCATGGGGTCCCTCCCAAAGGGATACAATCCTTTAGAAGTAGGCTGCCCCAGCAAGGGGCCCCATGGGTGGCTGCTCCCCCAGGCCTCCTGCTCTGCTGTGGGGTCCCCTCCACCATCTGCAGCTCTGTCCGGGGGGCCTCCTCCTGTGGGGACTCTCCATGGGATGCGGCCTCCTTCAGGCCACCTCCCTCTGCTGCACCATGGGCTCCTCCATGGCTGCATGTGGAGATCTGCTCTTCCCGGTGCCCATGGGGTGCAGGGGGACAGCCTGCTCCACCGTGGACCTTTTCTGGACTGCAGGGAGCTGCTGCTCCACGGCTGGAGCACCTCCTGCCCTCCTGCTGCACTGACATTGGTGCCTGCAGGGCTGCTGCTCTCCCATGTCTCACTCCTCTCTCCTATCTGCTGTTGTGCAGCAGTTTTTCCCTTCCTTAACTCTGCTTTCTCAGAGCATATCCAGCACTGTTCATGGTTCAGCTGTGGCCAGAGGTGGGTCCCTTTTGGAGCAGCTGGAGCTGGCTGTGATCTGACATGGGGCAGCTGCTGGGCTCTGCTCAGAGAGGCCACCCCTGCAGTTCCTCTGCTAGCAAAACCTGACCAGATAAACCCCAAATATATATAAAAAAGTCTGGAATGTATTTCTTTATGGATTGTGCTGTTTTCTTCAGGTAGCAATCTCTGTATCTTTGCAGGTGGGATCCTCAGTATTCTTCTATACGATCTTAGGAAAATTTATAAGCTTATTTATAATTTCTGTCAGTGATGATTCATTTAATACTTCTATGATAATATCACAGTAGAATTCTTGTTAGGTATACATTGAAAGTGGATGTTCTGAAAGCATGCATTTTCTTGGGTTTGCCAATAATGAATTTTACATACAGTCATACAGCCTACTTCTCTTTGTTGATCATCACAGTTATAAACATTTCACCAGAAAATTCTTATGTCCTAATTTTCACTTTCTTTTTTTTTTTTTTTTCCTTTTTCTTGTGAAAAGTCACAGTTGTTTTTCTGTCCACTACTCTGTTTTATGTCATGGAATAATGATCTTTTCTTCCTTTAAAAAATAAAAAAATAAAACAGAACATTTTATTTAATGTTCTATACATTCTATACATTTTCAATTTCCTTAGTTGTGTGAACCATTCCTCTTTTACAGCGCAAACCCTTGGTCTCTATTAAATGATATGATCTAAATATATGAACTAACGAGATTTTAAAAAGCAGGTTTATCTGTTCCTATATTAAAATGACTTGTGAAAAATAATTGTTTCTTTGCTTTATGTAGAAATCTATACAGTCAAATATTTAGCATGTAACAATTAATCTAACCATTTAATCCATGGGGATTAAAACTTATGCTTCAGAAAATCTGAGTTACTCAGTGGACAGCTACCAGACAGTTCATCTCTATGTAACTACTATGAAGGTAATCCAAGTCTGACTGAAATCTGACCTCCTAGGGAAATGAGCTACTTCAGACAACCTTCCAGTGAATAAAGATCTGCTTAAAAAAAAAAAAAAAAAAAAAACGTTTAATACATCTTACACTAGCTACCTATAATATTATTAGTAACTAGAAGATACATATATATCTTCTGGTAGGTTGCAACAAAGTTTGAGAAATACTAGTTTTGATTATCTATTTATTGCTTTTGAACAGGTATAAGTAAGGATTTCTACCAGATGTTTCTCTTTTTCCAGTTAATTACAGCTGAGTACTGGAAAAAAGTTAATGGCTATAATATATTGCTGATTTATCACAAATTTCTTTCCATGTTATCTTACAGTAGAAAAATAAAGAATTATGTTGTTTTTCTAACCCATATCTTTTCAGCATTTTATCTACATTTTTCTTTACTCTTACTGTCAATCTATTCAATTGTCATTATCTTTTTTTGATTTCCAGTGTCATTTGCCAATAAACACAAAGTCATTCCACTTATTGCATTGTAATAGTAAAGTTCCAGAACTTTTGCAATCTTAAATGGGTTTCCGCAAAAATATTGTCTTTTACATATTTCCTTCCTTCCAAATGGTATAATTTGTTTGATTTTGACAGCCACTTGAATTTTGTCATATTCTCCAATTTCAGAAAAATTCTATATGCATAATATCTAAATGGACAAAACACCTCAGAGCATCTTCTCCTTTTCTGACATACTTCCTTTTCTTCATGATTGTGTGACACATTTTGCATGTGTTCAAAACCTCCATCAACCTAATAAAGCAAAGCCTGGATTTTATCACCAAAAATAAGCTGTATCCTCAAAGGATATGATTACTTTATTAGCATGAACACTTGGGAAATGGAAAAGAGCATTTTGGTAGCTTATTTCTGTGTTGTTTTATATTTGGCTAAAACTACGATCCAACTCCACATTCATAATGACTGGGTTTGTTTAACAACCAATACGTGCTTTTGTTTCTGATTTTAAATGTGACCTCTCTTTGGCCTAGTGTCTCTAGTCTATAGTGACTTGAGGTTGTTGCTCGCTTAAGTTATTCTGTCATGGTTTTCAGGGATGTTATTTTTATGATCCATTACTTAGATTAGGTGCACATTGTTCAAAGCCCTTGCTAAATCTTGCAAAACTCTCAGAGGCATGCGTGTCCTTGTTCTCTGCGGGCATGGCACTGCCTTTGTAGAGTAAAAACACTTGCAAAGGATATCCATACAGACATTGCAGAGATAATTGTAGGATTTACGTGTCAGAGACAAAAGACAATGAAGGATTAATAAAAGAGTATGTCTCGGATACCATATATGACCAGAGAATTCCATCAGCCTCAGGTGACTGGTGATGGACACATTTCAGAGGCAAGGATAGGAACCTTATCAGTATATATATATATATAAATGTCATAAGGAGGAGGATACAGACTATTTGGGAAGCCAAAAATTCTTCCATTCCAACATAAACTTGGTCCTGGACCATCGGAACAAGGAGAGACACCAATGCAATGCTGCTATTGAATGATTTCTAAAATAATTTTGTTTAGTTTAATTTCAGACTTTTTTTTTTTTTTTCCATGAAG
>VXAV01007319.1:0-23042 GCA_013399715.1 Alectura lathami | reverse complement strand
CTCGTCTGACAGCACGGCTGCAGGAAGCACAGCAGCACAGCATGCCACTGTCCCTTGTTGCCTCCAAGGGCTCTCCTTCTCCCACCCAGGCTGCTGGGAGTGTGTGGGCAGCTCAGTGCCACCTCAGCAGAACTTTTTCTGCCTGACTACTTGAGGGCCAACCAAAGGTTACAGCACATTACTGAGGGCATTGTCCAAATGCCTCTTGAGCACCAACAGGCTTGGGGCATCAACCGCCTCACTAGAAAGCCTGTTCCAGTGTCTAACCACTCTCATGGTAAAAAAAAAAAAAAAAAAAAAAAAATCCAAAACANAAAAAAAAAAAAAAAAAAAAAAAAAAAAATTCCTAACATCCAGTTCAAACCTCCCCTCATGTAGCTTTGTGCTGTTCTCACATGTCCTATCAAGTTGTGCTTAAAACTAATTAGCAGTGACTAAAAACAAACTTCCACAAAGAAATTGTGAGTCATATAGCTGAACTGGGGTAAACAGTAGGAAAGCAAAAGAGGATGGAGGCAGGGCATTGCTCCTTGAGTCTTTACCCAGGCTAACTCCCACAGCATGGCTCAGATTTGCAAGGCTTGGTCTAAGTGAAGTTAAAAAATCAATTCTCATTAACTTTTACTCCCTGTGACTGCCCTGGAAATGCCCAGTGCCTGTGGCTGGCCCGCCAAGAGGCCCAGGCACAATCCTGGTGCTGCTGCAGCTTATTTCTCCCTGCAGCCACCCAGCCAGCAGGGCAGCACTACTGCAAGCGCACACCCAGAGCAGAGCCCACATTGTAACCATTTTGGTACAGAAAGCAGATGCATAGAATAGCTCTATGGCCTTCTATGCTGACCTCCAGCCACCACAAACCCCCATCTCTTGCACATACTTGCTGTATCTCCTTACAGGTCAGATCCACAGCTCCACTCATCATCCCCAGCACCTTTCTTCCCTCTTAGTAGAAGTCCCCTGCTCCAGATGCCATCTTGCCAGGCACATTTGGTCTGAGTGACTCAGAGCCTCCTGACCTCTTTACTGCAGGTGTTAACCCAAAGCACCTGTGTAGGAATCACCCAGGGTGAAGGATCACTCATTGCCCTGCTATGGAGATGGGTAATGCTGTCCTGATGTCTCAGGGTGGCTTCATCCATGCCAGACACTCACACGATAAAACAGTTAATTGTGTCAACCAGCACTACTGTGTCAGTGTGGGCAGGATGGTTTTAATGTCATTCATTTCTCATGGGTGCCTGTTTGGTTTGACTTACATACATATTCACAATTAATGGTGCTACCAATTCCAGACACTGAAGGAAATTTCTTCCACATTTTTCCATTTTTTTCTTCAATTCATCATGGCACTAGCAGGGGTACTTGAGGTGTTTTGTTCCTATCTGTGAAGCAGGGCTCCAGCAAGCCATGCATATTTTCCATTTAAGAGACTCCCTGCCCTAGTAGGAGCCTAGTACATGGGTGGTGATCTTGTTCCCACCTAACCTCTTTTAATGGCCACTGCTGCGTTTGGTCTCTTGCTTTCTGTCTCCTTCGGTGTGAAGCTCTGCAGCGCTGCATACAGCAGGTGCTCTGTGTTCTGGTACACCTGGCTGCAGCGGCAGGGAGCAGCCTTTGGGGCTCAGCTGGGATCTCCGACCAGGAGCTGCCTTGTGCCCCCTGAGACCTCTCCCAGCCTACAGCTGAACTCCTGCAACACCTCTGCTTATTCCAGCAGGAGCTGTACCAGCCTGGGACAAAAGCATTGCTTTCCTTCTGCTTTCCTTCATCCAAGCATGAAGAGCTACAAGACCAATGGAAGCTCCTTTCCCAGAAACAATAACATAGATCCTTCATGTCACTGTACTTTTCCCCTCAGTGCAAGTTCCTTTAGTATGTCACAGAGCTTCTCCTTTTCTTAAAAGCCTCTTGCTTTTTTTGCAAAACAAGAGGACCCATTAGTGTTTCTAATTGGTCACAGGCAATGCAAAACAAGGTAATGCATTCTGCATTAAATCAGCATCGTAGTGAGGCATGAATACAATCTACCCAACAGATATTTTATCATGAAAATTATTAAAATTCATAGCTTAGAGGTGTGAATGCTTCTTTAAGAAAGGTACTTATGTTATCCCCAAAATAGCACCAGTACCATGTGATGTTCCAGTTGCTATGGTTACCACAAATTTGTTATTTAATAGCAAAGAAAATAGATGCACAAAACATGCTAATTATAACTGGTACAAATTTTCCTAAATGTTTTATATGAATATGTATGCATGTTTTATGCATAAGGAATAGGAATGCCCTTTTTCAAATAATTCTGCAAGTTTTTAGAAACATTTTCATAGCTGGCTGGGAAGTACATTGTGTGGCTCTCAGCAGCAGAGGGAAAGGAAGCTGAATATTTGAAGACAGACAATTTGTCTAAAACAACAGTTTTGTATTCAAGTAGCAGGATAATCCTGAACACCAAAGATGTTTAAATTTGTTGAGCCCTTGTAGTTTCCTGACGGCATTTGCTTTATTTCTTCCCCTGCTCTTCGCTGTGCTGAAAGCGTTCCGTCTTTGAATGGAAGTCTCTGGGAGACAACTGCAGGATGGCTTGAAGCGAAGTTATGAAATGTTAATGTCAATCCAACCAAAATACTGATAGCGAGGTGCTCCACTCACTGCCTGAACCGATCCTGCTTGAGGCTGCTGCATTCATCTCCCGGCCCACTTGGAGCCCCAGGGCTGGGTGGGCAGGGCCCTAGTGCATCTTGCCCTTGGGAAGAGCTCCCACAGCACAAAGATGTGCTGCCTCCAGACTTGTGCTATGGCAAGGAGGAATGCATTTGGCTGGCTGTGGGCATGGGGAGGGGGGTTTCATTCACACTGAAAGGGGCATGTATGAGAACAAATCTCTCATAATTCCCCTTTTCTTTCTATTCTCCACCAGATGTTACCAGACACAGTGTGAGTGTCTGAGGGACACAGTGTGTGCAGCACCATAAGTGCTGGAGCTGTGAAACTTGGCAAGCCTAACATGGCCCTGGGAAGGAGCAGGAGAAACCTCACTTCTTCCCCTTGCTTGTCCTTGACCACACTGCAAAGACTCTCAGGCCGAGCACTCCATTAGACAAACTCAGCCTGTGAGCTGAGGGGCTGGCACTCAGCTGCCCATCTGCATCCAGCTGCATCGCGCTGTGCCGTGCCGTGCCATGCTGTGCCATGCTCTGCCGTGCTGCCTTGCTGATCGGCTCCGGCATTCTTCTGGGGACGGGAGATGGAGCACACCCTTGGGCAATGGCATCATGCAGCAGACTCTGTTGCTCTCATGGGCCACTGCAGAAAATGTCATCGCTGTTGCTGGAAATTAAGCCCTCTTCACTCTCACAGGCTTTCAGCTCTTCCATTGCAAGGATGCAATGGCTGTGGGCAGAATTAAAGTAGCGTGTACCACATTTCACTGCCAAACGGCCAAACATAATGGCACGGATACTGAAGGCACTCACTCACGCCACTGGTTTTCACTTTCACACCCAAAGTGCATGTAGCGGGTTGCGGTATTTTGGATGTTGCAGTGTGTCAGTGGTGCCGCCTGGAAAAACCTTCTCTGTAGTTTGCTGTCATGTTGTGATTGATATTGGCTGTAACAAGATAAAATGTTATGGCACCGTAATTCTGTCTGATGCAAGGTAGTCTTTGATCTTTACCATTTTGCAAGGATTATAATATACACTTAGTTTGATAAATAATACCCTTTCACCAGAGTCACAAAAAGAGGAAGGAAAATTGTCATCTAAAGTTTTGGAAATTCAGTGGTGAAGATGTGGATGCTTTTAAAGTGAAAGGCTAAAGAACAGGGAGAAAGTCCCACTCAAGTAGCTCTGAGTAGACATAAAAGTCATTTTCTTGATTTTATTCTGCTTTTTAATTTGATCTGTTACTTTAACTGAGGGAAAAGTGAGCAAAAATCAACACTGCAGCCATCAGAAATTGTTCTCATCAGGTAGTCATTTATTAAAACATTTCAACCAGCTGGTATAAATCCGATTGTCATCAGAACACAACAGGCAAATATGTGCTCCCGTCTGCACAAGCAAGCCAGCAGGCAGTCCCTGCATGTCCGCTGGCACCCATGCAGCCTGTGCCCAGCAAGGCACCCAGCAGGGCCCTGTGCACAGATCACGGCACCTAGCAGGGTCTGCCAACGTGTCCCTGTGCTGCCTCTGAGCTGAGGGGCTCTGGGCGGCCTGTCAGGCACCAGCAGCATCGTGGGGCTCAGCTGGCAGCATGGCTGGGCTCTGCCAGGAGCATGCTGCCCTCACGGCAAGCCCCCCAACATCTGGGCTCAGGTTGTGGCAGGGCCTTGCCAGCGCTGTCTCGAAGGGTTGGCTGTGCTGGCAGCGGGCTTCGGCGTCAGAGGGTGCCATGCCAAATCCCTGAAAGATTCCGCATGGCAAGAGTAGGGTGTAACTCCAAGGCTATGATTGTTTTCCATGTAAATGTCTGTTTTGGTTTGTGCTTAAATGATTATCTGTCATTGATTTGTGTGCCTAACTACTACCGCTTCAAGCTGTTTTCAATTATTCTGTTCTCAATACGCTGCAATCCCAAGGATTAGCCATACCGAGTGCCACAAAGCACCTTGCAGCAACAGAGCCATAAACTGAAGAGGCTAGAAAGGATTTTAATGGGAGATTAAAGGGAGAAGTGACTTGCAGAATGGTGGTGAGGAGATGGTGTGGGCTCTGGCTGCAGCAGGGCTGCTCTGTGATGCCTCAGAATGCACTGAAGATCCCAGGTTAATAAAATAATTCTTCTTTACTTATCATACAGATTTCTGGTAGTGATTTCATAATTAGAGGTGTGTTTAAAAGAGGGCTCGAAGTGAAGCATATGCTCTGGCTTTGCTCTAGGAGGAGGTGGGTAGCTGCAGTCTACCATTGTGCAAGGCTTGTTTCTTTGCCTGCTGAATTTTCCCTGTAAGTTTTGTCTGATTTCTCTCTCTGTGCTTTTAACTGAAAATCTGCACCTTTGGAGAGAAGCTGGATTTCTCCTTGGCAGCCCTCTCTTCCACCAGAGCTGATATTTTAGAAGTAAACAATGTTCATCTACACCAAATCCAATGAACTGAGATGAAAGGGGCTTGTGCACTGAACAGCAGTGTGCTTTTTCTTTTTCAATGGTATGTGTTCAGGCACTTGTTGCTTTTAAAGTTGATAGTTATGCACTGCTCTCCCAGCCCTGACATACAAGGGCTGCACACACATAAATCTCGTGGTTCACGGGGCTGCTGAGGGCCAAGGGTGAAACTGTGGCTGGCAGCACCCCACAGCTGGTGCCTTCCTGCCCCATGATGCTGCGATGGGTGCTTGCAGCTGGTGTGAGCTAAAACCTGCCTTTGGTGAGGCTGGGATCTTGTAGTGCCATCCTGTGGGTTTCTGATGGATTCAGTCTCGTGGGAGGTGATAATCTGGTCTCCAAGACCTTGTGTGTGGGTGATACACCGCACTGCTGTGATGAGCTGCCTTAAGATTTACTTGCTAGTACCATCAGCACGCTTTTTTAGCAATCAGGAGCTGAGGGTGCTTCACTGCTTCTCCTCACACAGATGAGTAAAAGTCTTCGTATACTTGGTCTATGATCCTAATTGTTGCAAAGTAATTAACTATGTACACTCGTGCAGTAACCATTTGTGACAGAATCCATCAACTGGGAAAAAGATATTATTATTGAATTTCTAAGAACTGCCATTAATATTCTGACTTTGAACCAATTTAAATATTTGAACTTTCTGAGCGCATTGTTGAGTTGAATAATATGGAGAAGCACCCTCAGATGGATTAAATCCTCTCTGGATTTTATCAATACAGAGAGTAGGAAGAGAGATGAGTTATTTGTCTGACATATATATATATATATATATATGTTCGTAGCAGATAAAATCAAATATGTTATCACTATGCACTCTGCTATGTATATTTTAAAACATTATGTGTGGATGGGTACATACACAGCACTAGTTTACAAGAGATACCATCATTAATTTCCACATAGCTATATGTTTTCATGGGCTTTTTAACCTTTTCATATTAAGTAAAATAGCAACTACAGCACTCCTTTATGTCCCTGGAAGTACCACATTTGCACAGAATTCCTGTTAGGAAGGCAGGAGTCCCTGTGAGGGGGTCAGGGAGGCAAGCTGCTCCAGCAGTGGGAAGATGACCTGGCTGCTTGGGAGGGACAGAGAAAGAGAAAGGGAAGGGGAAAGAACAGGAAAAGAGAAAAGGAAAAAGAGAAAGGCTCAGCCAGCCCCAGCATGGCTTTGCAATGGGAGCCTCTGGGTGTCAGGAAATCTGGTGGCAGCATGGGGCGATAACTGGAGACAGCTGGCTTACCTTGCATGAGAAGCCTTTTATTTATTTTTCTAGGTCAGCAATCAAAAGTCTGTCAGATCATTTTAATCTGTTGCATTTTGAGCAAATTCAACTAAAATAAGCAAGTCCACAAAGCAAAGCTAAACTTCAAGTGCCCCAGTACTGAATCCATAAGTTCAATACAAACACAGGAGCTGTCTGCAGTAGCTTTTGCAGAACACAAAGTAGTTGAGTCCCAGGCAAAGCATCTGTATTGCCAGGCTTTTCCCATGGTACACCATACCCTTATAATCAGTCTCCAATCTGTTCTCTAACTTCCAATAATATTAAGTTGCAACAAAGCTCACCCAAATGAAAAAGATGTACTCACAAAGGACTGAGTATCCTCAAGGGATGATGCTAGAAATTGTGGAATAAGACAGGACTTCTAACCTGATAATCTCCCATTGAGAAATCATAGGGAGAGTTGACAACTGTTTTCCAAAAAAAAAAAAAAAATAGGTAGCCAATCCCAGCTGCATTTCGATTATCCTGTTTCAACATATTGCTGTATTGAAACTGAAGATAAAACCAGTCTGGATTCCAGAAGCGATTAGAGGGAAACGGCTGAATAACTCAGGAGGACGTTGGAACTCCATCTGCAAGAGGAATTGCCAAAGCAGGATCACTTGCTCATGTTCTCCACACTGGCGCCGATCTTTGCGCATCACCACATTCAGAACAGCAAACGCCACTGTAGCATGGGAGGCAGCAAGCCCTGGAGCCAGTAGGCATCTTCCTGAAACAACATGGCTATGAAGTTGTCACAAAAAGATCAGAAACATCTCAGACATGTGCAAGTATGCATGTTTCATGAGAATTGGGTGGTTTGCTCTTACACGTATTTATTTGTAGAACAATATTTGTTTGAGAAAACTCTTGAATTGAATGAACAATTTACGAAGCAAGAACTCTGTTTTACTGAATGCCTCATCAGAGGAAAGCCACAGAGAGTCCTCACCGCATCACAGGGCTCCACTGTAGACACAGCCACGGGGCTGTTAGATAGCTCACTCCCATGATGCGCTGTAATGAGTGTCATTCTTTTTCAATAAGTCCAAAACAGTTAATAAATCCTCAGAGCCTCCTTTCATTACATCTATAACTCTTGGCTTTCACTTCCTTAGTGGTGTTGATCTTCTCGAAACTCATGACATTCTCATAATTCTCTTTAAATAACGAGCTGTGTTTCAGGCTCTCATTCAGCTCCGATGTGAGTTTTCTGCACATTTGACTGTGCAGTGTCTGCTGATGAGTCACATCTGATTTACACCCAGATAAACTAAATCATCCCTAGTGGCGTGCAACTGAGCACAGCACCCACTGATCCATGGTGCTGACATGGTTTTCTCTCACTGTTGGTTTGTAGGATGTCACCCCACTTTGTGTCTCCACGGAGACTGCTCTGAGATGCAGGAATCCCTCAGCTATCGGTTCCTACAGGGACCTCCTGGGGGTCCGCACCTCCATGGAGCTCCTGGGCCCAGGCTTTCTCAGCAGGGACAGGAGGACACTTTAAGAAATGGTCACTTCTGTCATGGTTTAAGGGAAATCTCTGGGTACACGCGTGCTGTGAATAAATCTTTCACAACAATTTTTCCTTTTCCTCTCTGGCAATTTTTAACACTTTTCCCCTGCTGTTTTCTGGTGACACTGCAAAATATCCGCAAGAAAGTACATTCTTTTAGCAAAGGGAAATAGCAAATTGGTATATTTTAAGTGGAAATCTAAACTGTGTCCTTGCAAGTGCTGGCCAAAACCCAGAACCTGAACAAGGATTCATGGGAAAGACAGCTATTTCAGACCCACCATAAATGAGAGCGCAAAGTCACATCTCAAAATGTGCCAGAATAGAAGGAAGTTTTAAAATTCAACTTTATTCTCTTATTTTTAACAATGTCAACCTGAGATTTCCCAAACATCCCTTGCAGGCTGTGATTTCCTCCAGTGCTGCACTGGCAGCAGGTGGGGCTCACCACAGGGGTCTCCAGAGCCCCTCTGCACCCACCCTTGGCACAACGTGGCCACCAACACCATGGGCTCTGGGTCCGGCTGAACCTTGCCCTCAGAGTGAACTTAGCAATGCCCTGTCAACTTTGAATTCAGTTCCCATTAGGGTGGGACAGTTTGCTGACTGGATAACAAAACCCCTAGCCCCTGGAGGCGACAGAGAGTCTTCTGGTATGCGTCATACAATGAATGAGTCTCCCTGGCGTATTTTGTAGGTTATGCAATACAAGAGCAGAACTTTTCTATGATTTTGTTTTACATCTGCAATGCACTTTATCATGCCAGATCTTATCTTTAAGATCAAAAATTAACATTTAAAATGCTATTTTCTAGATCAAAGCATCTCTTGATTGTTTGTAATGAAACACTTTGGCTCTTACCTTAGTTTTGTGTCCAAACTGTCCAAGAATTCAAGTGTTTCATTATAACAGAAGTGGGATACGCTTTGATTGAGAAAATAATCTGTATTTAATAGCCAGCAAAGTTAGTTATTCAAATAACAATAATAATATAGAAGTTGAATACACTAAAATAGAGTATTAAATGTCATAAAAAGATGTTACTTGATATATACTGTACCATGTTCTCATACTGATAATATTATTAAAGGAAAATGGTTTATATTATCTCATGTGTGTATTCCAATGACCATAAAGGATTTATGCTCTAGGAGACCTGATTGCAGGCTGAGCCTCAAAGAATTACGCAAAATAAAAAGACGGTACCTCTGGAGGGGTGGTCAGAAAATGGGAGCATGAGGGGCTAAGAAAAGTGTATTTCCAATGTTATTTTAAGTGGACACCAAAAGGTCAAGTCTGCATTTGTCAAGACCTGATAAACAAACAAACAAACAAACAAAAGTGTTACGCTTCCTGAGACATGGATGAGAAGAGGCTAGATGAGGGTCTTAGCTGTGGGGCTGGCCAGGAAAGGCTCGCTCTTAGAGATGCTAAGCAGGAGGGGTCCATGGGATTATGCCATAGCTGGGATGTGCGGACCTAGGAGAAGGGTCTGAGTCAAATTTGACTCACAAATTATGGGCCTGAGTGACAGGTGGGATGGTGAGGCTGTCCGCAGTGATCAAAGAGGGGAGTAGCAGGGAAGTCATGATGTGGGGAAGATTACAAGGTCTGTCTCATCCACATCGAGTCTGAGCTGACAGACAGTCGTCTACAAGAGATGTCAGAGAAGTAAGCCCAGAGCTGAGCTGGACAGAAGAGACAGGTTGTGAGCACAGGTGGATCTGCCATCGGCTGTGGTACCCGAGGTTGTGTTTGCAGGTGAAATTACCCAGAGACGTGGAAAGATGCAGAGACAGGAGGCAAAGAGGACAAGGTTCCATGCAATCACCACAGAAAATAAGACTGCTGGTGACATGCTGTAAAATGAGGTCAGAACAATAAATACACAAGGATTTTAATTTCAAAACTGCTTTTGGTTTGCAATTTCATTGCATTTTATCAAATACAATTTCCCAAAAAATCTTTTGAATTTTTTTTCAGAAAATGTCATCAAAATTAATGCAATTTCATGAACTTATCAATTTTAGCAAAAATTGTATTTTGTGGTGGAAAAAATATTTCAATGAAAAAAAAAATTCAGAGCAGCTTGCTTTTAACTCTAAATATAGAATGTACTGCTGTCAAGTAACATATTTCATTATCTTTCTCATGTCTCAAACTGCATTAAAAAGAGTAGAGAGGTTTTGCTGATTCTGTTGTAATCAATCCTGTCAGAGTCGTTATTGGATTTATCTTGGAACCTGAAGAACAGCATTTTTCATTGTTGTTTTAGATTTCCTTTGTGATTGTTGAATTAACATCGTTAAGAATGTAAGAAAATCTAAAACATGCTAACTGAACAAATAAAATTGCAAAACGACTATGAATTTATCCCTGGCTCCAAATAAACATCCGTGACTCTTATTTAGCGGACTTTAATGAAATGCAGGTCTATCCAGGTATGAAGTAATTCTAAAACTATGTCAGGGTAAGCACTGTCATATTTACCTGGCTTCATTTGGCATAAAGCTGTTTAAACATTTAACAAAACAAAAGCATGCAAGCATAGCAGAGCCAAGTGGCACCAGGAATGAAATGGGGCAAAATTCTGATGCTGCAGAAAAAGCGGCCATGGAATGAGGCTCACACGTGCCTCAGCCTCCCCGAGCCCGGTATAAAACCACTCAGCTGATGCACAGCGGTGTTTATAAATCACACACACACCTCGTAGCCTTCAGTGCAGCGCAGACAATAAAAGGGAATTAAGATGCTTAATGAGGTGAGGTACTTCCTACAAACTGCAGTGTCTTTCCTTCCTTCTCACACTTCAGGATATTGTTTTATTTCTTTTTCTTCTTCTCTCTCATCATTTCTCTTGCTAACAAGGAGCCCAGCTTTTCCTTCTGAAGGACGGGATTAGCTGCAGCCCCAGGTGTTCACAGACCATATTCCTATTTCCAGCGCATGGATGTGCCCTTCGCACTCCAATCTGTTGCCTCCGCCGCACAGGTCAGTGGATGAACTCTGACGCACACGCCGTGGGGATGGGGGCTCTGGCTGCCCCTGCGTGCTGGCACCAGGTGATGCCCTATCACCCGCTGCCGTGGCACACAACGTCGTGCATCTTGCATCATCGATAACATGACAAAATGAAACTGAATTACCACTCTAGGATGTGGCTTGCTGGAGCATTAATGTGTTTTTTGGGCTATTGAAGTCATCCAGCCTCCGCAGTCACAGCTCACAACGCGCCCGATGTATTATTAATGCCCCAGGAAAGCACACCCAGTTGTGTCTTAATGCTACAGCATAAGATGCCCGCAAAAGCACACAGCTATGTAAAGTAGGGAGTGGTGCCTGCTATGGAGATGAATGGAGGGACGTTATGGCCTTGCTGCCCATGCCTGTGGCTCTGGCAGTCTTAGAGATGCCTGAGTAGTGTTTCTCTCTGTATATTCTGCAGAGGATTTTTTCTGAGTGTTTCTAAACATCTATTATTTATAAAGCACCACTGCTCTGCATGGTGCTTCACGGGCAAGTAAAGGAAATGTTTCCTGCCCTCAGGAGACTGCGATGGCTGCTTGCCTTGCCAGGGCCATGCGGGGTGGGGCAGGCAGGAGCAGGCAGGGCTCTCCACTGCTCGCAGCCCCTGCCTCACTGCACCCACCTCCCCAGTGGGGAAGGGCACAAATAAACCCTGCTATGCCAGGTTGCTGCCACTTCTGCACTGCTTGCACAAAGTCTACACCTCAGAGAGGTTGTACCTCTCTAAACCAAGTGCTCAGGTAATCTGCATCTTCATAGAACATGCTGCTTCATAGAACACTTGGTTCCCCCCAAAATCAGCCATGGGTCTGGCCACCTCCTGCACCACTGAAGAGGGACTGGGTGAAGGGAGGGGACCGGCAGCAGAGGGAGAGCCAAGAGCAGGAGGGCTCTGTGATGGGAGGGCACTGTTTGTGCTGCCTGGCATGCGAACAGCCCACATATGCCCGAATCAAAGCCTCCTTTATAAATATCCCCTGGAAGGAGGTCTCCACAATGACAGCTGAAAAGATCCAAAGCAAACCATGCACAGGCCAGGCAGCTCTGCTGCAGCATCTGAGCATTTCCTTTGGTTGGTTGGAGATGGGTCATAGGCATCCCTGGAATGACCCAGAGAAGACTTCTGGAGATATCTGACACCCTGAATAAGGAGGTGGTGACAACCTGGGTGGCCACCACCCCAGTATGGAAACTAACTTCAACCTGGAGGAGCTAATTTTCTAAGAAAAATGCAAAATGCAGGGAAAGAGCTGAGACAAATGAATAATGTTTGTGGGCAGGGTTGAAAAAAACCTAGTCTGTACACTGAGCACATCACCAGTGGGCAGAGCTGGGAAACAACACAAGGCTTAGTTCTGGGACTGAAAACCCATGGGGTGAAACAGCTTTGGATCAGCTAGATTTTGTCATTCAATCCAAGGCTGAATGCTGCTTCAAGTTTGCGTATTTTAATCCTTTCCTATAATTTTTCTCCTCTTTTGGTTCTGTTTGTAATCGAGGAAAGCATTTAAAGGCAGAGAGTCATTTTTTTTGAAATGCTACAGTGTATTGTCTCAAAGTTTTCAATATCTCTTGCCACTTCCCTGATATTTTTTCCTTGGCTGAAAATTTTTTGAGTCTGACCTAATTTCTTAACTGTTCTGGTTGCCCAAAATTGCTATTTTCCAGAAAATCTGTTGTTTGCCACAAAACAATGTCAATTGTCCCCTCCTCCCTTTGTGGAGGGGGAATATTGGGGTGGGAGTATTGTGGCCAGGTGCGAACAGGGATGGGGAAACTGGTCAGTCTGGATGCTGTTCGGGGGGCCTCCATGGAAACAGCACCAAACAGGGAGAGACCTAGGGTCAGCTTGGGAGTACAGGGCTTGGAGACTGCTTGCGGAACCAGTGGCAGTTGTGGATGGGAAGTGATGATGGTGATAGAACCACCAGAGGATGAGAGTCTGGGTAAGAGCTTTGACAGTCTGGAGAGAGAAAGCCCTGGAGCACAGATGGGTTATAAAGGAAAACCCAATAAAGGAATGACCTGCTCAGTGAATAAAGTGTGCAGTGAGTAGACAGCCTGCGCTCCATACTGTAAAAATGTCATAAAGAAGCTGCTGAAAGAATGCAATGATTAAATCAATATATTCTTCTCTTATTTCCAAAGCCTTTGCTTTCAGTAGTTTTCTAGTTCAATAATGTATGTGCTGTGACAGATACAGAACAGTCATTATTAACAGCCCCCCTCCGGCTGCAGTTAAATTTATTTAAAAATCTCCACATATTCATATATGGAGTAGATGTTTGAAATTGAACAGAGTTTTCAGCGTATTTAAATTAAAACAGCTCCTGTTTTATCAGGCTCTTCTAACTGCTCTGATGGTTAGGGCCATGTCCTTCAGCTATGGATTTAATTGTCCCCTGACAGGTAACCGATTGCCGCATATGCAGGATCCACATGCAAAAATGAAGACCTCCGCTCCCTGGCTGTCCCCCTTCCTTACAGCCACTTCCACAGGAGCTGAGCAGCTCTGCCAAGCCATTGCGTCCTGCCCTGCCCTCATGGCACCAAACATTAGCACAGCAGGGAATGGTGCTCACACCCTCCTGCTGCCTGGCCCAGGCTCCAGCATCACGCATGGTCAAAAGACTGCTGTAGGATCCGCAGCGCATGTTTATCTTTACAACATGTTTGCATGCTGCCCCAGCCTAATCTCTATGAGGATGAGCTGCCCCCTGCTCAAGCAGCGGCTTGGCGGGCCCGCTCTCACCTCTGGGCCTTCCCTCCCACCCAGGGCCATATGCCGGTGCTGCCCCAGGCTGCAGCTGGTGGCATGCTGCCTGCGGCTCCTGGGCTGCTGGGACGAGTGGCCAAGATGACTGAACTCTCGGAGTGACAGGTGATCGATACGCCTAACAATTAGTATCAAATACACAGTAAATGATGCATAATATCATTGGTGAAAAATGTTCTATTTAGGCAGAATGTAGATTGATGTCAGAAAATGCTCTTTAGTGTGTAAAATAATCAAGTCAACTGCTTGATGGATGTACTATATAGTCTATTTACATAGCTCGGATTCAATACACTTACACGATATTTGCATCAGAAACATATCTATAGCCAACCAATGGGAAAGAATACATGATTTTACCAACATGCTTATACATTAATAATATTACTTGGCAATCTGATGTTTCAAGACCCAGGGTGAATTACTTATTAAAAACCCATATACAGCTATCTGTCTTTATCTTTCTTTCTGTGTGAGCCATAATGGCCCTGATTGTTTTCAAAATTACATTTGGCCAGGATATGACTGTTACATGAAACCTCTTAAACCAATATCATTTCCCTCACTGATAAAATACATTATACTTCTGGGTGCATTGAGCCAAACCATTAACGAAGGAAGCTTAACCTAACCTTTGTGCTTCTGACCAGCCGTTATGGCAAACCAACATTTCAGAAATTGTTTAAAAAGTGGAATTGACACGATTATGAATATTTGTATTAAGTTCACTTACATCTTGGAGCTTCTCTTATCACCCTCACTTTTAATGGTTTGAATTTTGCAGGAGACTTTGTTACTTGGGAAGATACAAGGAAATGTACTCCATTTAACACTGTTTAGGAACGCAGGCCCATGATAAATTAGCTAGATAAGGTCAAATTAAGCAAGGTCAGTTTTAAAACTTGAATTCAGGATGCATGAGAAAAATAAATACATGCATTCAGTACAAATTTTGAAAAGAGAGATGTGATGGAAGTCATGGAGAAACCTCAAGTCCAATTATTCATAATAATTGCAGTGCTACTTCAATAGCACATCTCAAGCTATGCCTTGGTCTAAGAAGAGGCAAGGCTCCCAGACCTCCTGGCCAAGATGACTGAGTATGTCTGACAGGAAGCAAGTGATGCAACAGTGAGAAACACTGCTCTGACAAGGAACTAATGAAGCCATTTTTTCTGAAGCTGATAATTAACTAGATGTTCTAACATAAATTATTCTATGACTCTGTGATTCTAGGTCTCCACCAGGACTTCTCACAACAGAGAGAGGAGGCTTTTCAACATTTTCATGCTCAACAAGATGAGCAATGGAGAGAAATTTAAGGGCAAGGCCTACATTACATGTAAGCAACAATAAGGCTTAGCTTTTGCATGGCACTTTTCCTCTTCAGGTGTTCAGTGGCTATACAGAGCATGTCATGACCTGTAAGACCTTGGGGGCTTGTTCATGGTGTGTCCCAATGGTAGCGATACAGCGACTGGCTCAGGATCACCAAGGGGGGAAGGCAGACCCAGGGATCCTGGAAGAAAAGCTGCACAATGCATTGCATATGCAAGCTGGCAGGCACCACGAAGTAATACTGCCTTGCCACAGCAGTCCTAGCCCACCGTTCTGAACAATTACCAGAGGAAAACCATCTCAGAGACTTACTTCTCTTGACTTTTTTCTTCCTTTGTTTCCCCTATTCATCTACTCTTTTGTCACTTCTGAAAACATTAGAAGTGCCAAGTACATTCCCAATGTAGGCAGACGAAACAAAGCGATGCACTGCTAATTGTAGGATACAAAAGGCACAGAGCAGCTTCCATGCTTGCCAGGACAGAACTAATTTTAGTGTGTACACCTGGAATTTTATTAGTGTAGATACCCAGTTTACAGCAAGTAAAGCACTGGGGTTCATTTGTTTTTATCAGTCTTCTGAAATTAGATACAACCTAGTTTGAAAAAGTAAAAACCTGGTACTGAAGGTTCTGGAGATGTGAGGGACACACTCGTCTACATCCAGAAGCATTTCCATGTCTGGTGACTTGGAGGGTTTTCTGTTGAAATTCAGTTCATCTCTAGGAATTGCATTGAAGAATAGCAGTCCAGAGGAGGTTAGGGGTCTTTAGACCATATGGTGCTTTCCTGACCCTAACCTCTGGGAACACATTGGGGCTTTCCTCAGATACACCTGTTGGAAGCACCTGAGTGCAACATGGGCAGGGCAGAGTGCAACACTGCTCACTTGGAGGATGACCACAAGCCATCCATCCAGAGCCACTAAGGAAAAGTAAATGCTGTTTCATCTGAGGTGTTTCTGGTGTGAATGGGAGGTGATAGCAGTAGAAGATGCTGGTAGGATCTAGTTTGAAACTTCTAGTGACTGAAGTACAAGAGCTTTAAGCAAATGATGTGCAGAAGCACAGTGCTGCTCCTGTGATTTATCATCTCACTCACAATTCAATGTGGGAGATGAAGCTAAAGAGCTGGGCTTGGTAAGCCTGAACCCAACAGTGGTGATGGATAGGGAGCAGGATGGCTCTGCAAGCAGGATGGGAAGGAGAGGCAAAACAATGAGCTAAAGTACAGCACTGTCAGAAGAATACATAGCTTTAACCTGGTAGCGAGTGCTCAGCAAATACCATCACCACTTGATATCCCCTCCACCCATATTCACCCTCTTACGCCACATCAGAGCAGCACCTGATCCCCTTTCTAACCTCTCCTTCTGTCTGGAAATGATGCTGTGCACCCCAAATCTCATGAACAGCTCAAGCTGAAATGAAGTGATGCTCTTAGTGCTCTAGTTAGTGCTGTCAAGCAGTCTGAAATGGAAGCTGGCAGTTGTCCTTCCAAATGGCTACTGCTACATGTAGCCCAGAAGTGGTAAGCTAAAAAATCTTTTTTGTATTTGAACTCCTTCCAATTTCATTCAGCAGGATACTGGCAGGCCACTTTCTGTGTTAATTATTTCTGTCTTGATTGCCTGGCCACACAGAGCACTGGATCGACATCATACTTCACCATTTGTTAATACTTCCAGCTGAACACAGAAAGAAATTGAAATAAAGAAATTTTACCTAGAGATGAATCTCTAAAAGACAGTGAAAGAAGAGAAGGTTCTGCTGGAGTCAGAAGAGATGCGTATCTCACCAATCTGCACGAGTTCTTACGTAGATCTAGAAATCCTTAAGAGCAGAAGAATGACACATTGTATTACTCATTAGAAAACGCTTAATGGGTCTGATCCTGAAATGAATTACACTGGCTTAAATCTGGAGTGGCTCCAGCAAAGTCAGAGATTAATCAAGAAGAACCTTTAATGCCTGATTAGGAAAGACTGCCTCTGTGTTACTGGCAAGTACAAATGAGAAGACCCAGGCATAAAATTACCTCATTGCTCCCACAAATCAGTGAGCTAAATGGCTATATCTTGACATTCGTACCAGCAGTAAATTATAGTCCAGCACAAAAATCTGGGAACAATTCAAAGTGAGTGCAAAACTGAAGCTAAAGTCCAGATAGTATATGACCAACACAAGTATTACCTGCTAATACTCTACATAGCATCATGCCTTCAGGAGAGCACAAGCGACAACGTTGTCCAAAAAACATCGCCTGTAAAACTGCTTATGAGAAATTGTACCAGGACTTTTCCTGGTACTTGAAGGAGAGTGTCCTTTTGTATGGCTTTCATGTGCCCGTGTCCTTGTTGTACCTGCAGACCATGGCGAATCTGGCAATCCAGGTGTGCCACAGCACTGGCAAATTTGCATGAATTGTACTTCAAGCTGTTGAGATATATATCACCTGAGATCAGCATATTTTTCACATAAGCCAGGATTGCTTCTCCAAAATTCAGTGAAATTATCTTGGTACTGTGGCACATCCTGCAAAATAGCAAGAACCCATTGGAGGAAACAGAGCACCTCGTGCACGCACTAAATCCATGTAATGATGAATTTACTTCAATGATTGAAGATAATCAGTAGCATTCTGAATTTTAAAAAGAAAAAAAAAAAAGGATTGAATGCTTTCTAGACAGGCAAAATCAGTGACAAAATTCTCAATAAATTTTAAAACTGCAGTTCAAAGATTCAAGATAGTTCAAAGATTCAAGGATAACCCAGCCTCCCTCTGAAGCACAAGGTTCTTGTTTCGACAATGTGTGGAACAAAGGGGTGCTGAAGAACTCTTTGATGAACTAGTTTAAGCAAACTTCATTGCTTTGGGGTTAAATGGGACATTTCTGAAAAACACAACTCAGAGTTTTGAAGGAGACCTGTTTATACACAAGAAGTCATAAGTATGTTCTAGCTGAAGCCTGGAGAGTTTCTTTTGAAAATTGTACTGAAAGCATATTGCTGTGCTGTTGTGTCAGGAGGGCTGACTTTCCCCACACACTTATTGAACTGATGCTGCTGTAGTGAAAGCACTCCTGAAGTTAATTGGGAAAGATAAAACACAGCACCAAGAGAACCGCAGCGCTGGGCTTCCTCATCCTCAGTGCCTACATTGCCCAGCCAGTACCGCTGCAAAAAGAAACTTTCCTTTTTGAGCCTCTTCTCAGGCCCTTTCTCCCACAATAATTCAGTCAGGACAGTTCATAGTGGTAATTACTACTACTGGGAGTAATTACTCGTGACTTGACATGCCAGCGCCAGTAAGGAGTCAGGAACCCATGCTGCCTCAGGCAGCCCCTTCCCACAGTCCCAGCTCCCACATCCTTCTGCCTGCGTCCATGCTACTCCAGAACCCTGTGGTCCCAACATGGTAGCTGGGCACAGGCTCGTGCTTAGAAAACAACAGAAAGAAGAGTGAGGCAGGCTGAGTAGCCCCAGCACAAGTTTCCGTATGCTCAGCCATGGGCATCACAGGCACACCGATGCGTCACACTGCCGTGCCACACCAACATGTTATACTAACACATCATGACACCACTTTCCAGCGCGCAACACCTCCCTGTGGCACACAGACTGTGTGTTGGCGTGCGAGGAGCAGATAAGCTCGTTAATGATTGTGCAATGCCCATTCACCGTGGTGTACGAATTTTGTGGATACTGAGGTTAGAATTTCATCTCTTTTGCCTTCATGGATTTAACTAAATCTCACCCAGGATTTTGAAACATGCCAGGATTAGAGAATAAACTCTTTAAACATGAGCCTATTTCTTACACTGGAATTCCTCCAGCTGGGATCAGCAATAAAAGGAACAGTTTTAAGGTCTCCATCTTCACAGTGGCAGCCTGTATAACAAGGCACTGATTGGGCCTGGGCAGGGGGAATGACTGACTTTAGCTGAGCTCTGGGTGCTCACTGTTGTGAAAGAAGCACTTAACTCACTCAAACCCTTGATCCCCAAGTACAAACTATTGGAGGAGAAATGCTATCAGCTGATTAGACTGTAGGGTCCCTTCCACACACACACACCCCCACCCCCAAATCATTTGTCTCAATGCTTAGGAGTTTGGCTGGAGCACAGTTCAGCTCCAATCACCTGACAAACAGGTGAGTGAAAAGTGGGTCCTTGTGGAAAACCTGTGGACACAACCTTAAAAGCATTCCTGAAAAATGCATCCAGGGTTATACAGAATCTGCTCAACTTAAGAAATGAAACATGCCTCACTCATCAGCTGAAACAAAACCAAAATGTGAAACCCCGCTCAAGGAGAGGAAAGCTGTGGCAGCTCCATAGCCACAAGCAGTGTGTTACACCGATGGATGGGTACACCTGGTGACACCCAGCCTTTTGTCCCCTCTGGCATCCAGCTGTGTGGAAGCCCTGTCCTACCAAGCCTTCTGGCCAGCAGGGGCTAATTTGCACAGGAGGGTTAAGCCCCATGTCTTAGCATGCCCAGCAGTCCCAGCTGCACCCAGAGAGGTGCCCAGACATCTGAAGGAAGAAGTGCCCACCATGCGGGGTGTCTTCTGTCAGAAGCAATGTCTCTCCCACCTTGGGTCTACCCACAGCCACATACCTTTAAAGGAAGGAGCCAAGGGGCTTGGTCTGGGCACAGGCCCCAAGATGATGTCGAGGCTTTCCCAACTGCCAGCTCCTTGCAGAGCAGAGGAGAAGGCCCAGGAACTCTTACCTCATGACAGGTGGTAAGCTCAGTCTCTCAGCACAAAATCTTCCTGTCGCCTGTCCCGCACCCTCATACTGCCTCCTCTGGGGCTCGTGGCCTGCCAGCTCTGCACGGGAGATCTGTGCTGCAGCCCGGGAGAACAGGAGCGGGGAGTGCAGTACGCGCTGAGCCACTGAAGTCTGGTTCAAACATACTTCAAAGCTCACGGAAGCCAACAGGGGTCTTACGTGCCGCTACTGATATTCACATCAATCTGGAGCACTCTGTCCAAGTCCACACAGTGGGATCTCTACAGAGTTATAAATAGACCCCAACTCTCGGGACTCCCACTCCCATGCTCTCAGTCCTTACCGCTCCCTGGCTACACCTGGCACTCATGGATATCACATCTTGCTTTTCCACTGACTACAATTTATTTCTAATCTTCCTAACAAAAAAGGAAAGATCTACAGTTTTGCTGGGACACTGGCTCACCTTTTCTTCATGCCAGCCTTAATACAAAGAGCTAACCGGACACTGAACTGTCAGACAGGCAGCTGAAAGAAAATCTCACCAAAGCAGGGTTTCGCATCTCTGAAATCTCAAGGAAATGCACTCACAGATTTTTACTAACTTACATGTCTAAATATTGATACCCTTTTTCCAGTGTTCTGTGTATTTTGTGACTACAGGTGGATTTTGTGTCAGCTTCATGATGTCTGAGGACCAGCTCCCCACATGGCCAAGCCAGGTGTCCCTGCTGGACAGTCCAGGTACTGGATCCAGAGCTGAATGCCTCCAGTCTGCAGCAATGTTCCTATTCTTTTCAGGGACAGCAGGACAAAGCACTATGCTTTCATTATACCTAAAACTAAACATAACATCTAGCAACAGAAACAAAGAAGATATACAGTGCAGCCAGTTTTATCCAAATTGTTGTAGGCTTTTATGGAATCATAAAGATCAGTAAAATGGTCTTTGTGTAAAACACCACAACTCCAAACATAATAAAACTAAAATCAATGAGCATTCTTTAAAATAAGTGAATACGCCCACACAGTTCAAATTTCATTGTGTTTAGACACGCAGTAGATGTTCTGATACATCAACTTGGATTTTGCCTTCCCCTCCTCTCAGATATTCTTTTTATCAGGTTGCCTGTACAAAATGCATTAAACCCAGGGAGGTGGGGGGAAGCAGTGTTTGGTTTTAAGCATTCATTAAACATCTGTAGGAGTTAATACAAAGGAATAGTCTTTGAATAAATCTAAAAAATTAGGAAATTGTACTTCTGATCTTGACTTCATCCTCATGCATCAACGAACACATTTTAATTTTGTTCATCTTTATTGTGTTTAAACCAAACACTGAAAACAACAACCCTCACCCAACTGTTATATATCGTTTCTAATGACAGGGTAGCTTTTGTTCTAAACGCACATGTAAAAAGACTTTCACTTTAATATTCCAATTCTCAGCTCTTCAACTTAAAATAGTGCTTTACAAGTGATCTCTACTGATAATGACATACATTTACATTAGAATTCCAACTCAACTCTCTACCTTTCATAATCTACATATATCTTTTGTTTTATTTCAGATTCTTTTTCTTGCAGGTTATGTAGATTTGGCTGCAGTAGATTTTCTCCCCAAAGAATATCCAAAAATACATGTCTGCATATCATAGAGTTGGAAGAACTGTTTGTCACAGTCTGCTTGAGAAAACAAGCCCTTTTTCCGTGTGCAGATTATTCATGAGAAGGCATCCAAGTTGTTCAAGTGCATTCATTATTAGAAATCATTCTGTGAATTTCATAATTTAAGGCCAAAAGGGACTATTAGTTCATCTATAGTTTGACCTCTTGTAACACACAGGCCACTACATTTCACCCACGCACTAAACTCAAAGACTTCATTAGACTAAAGTATTTCAGTCCTCAGATTAAATTGTGCCCCACTGTCTGAGAATAAAACAAATCTGCCAGCAATACTGAAGACCCCTGCAATAGGAAAGAATTATTGAGGTATGTTCAGATCACCCCAGCAGGTGAGGCATAATTTTAATGAGCAGTAGGACCTAGGCATCTGAAGATCATACTCTGCACCACAGCACTCACCTGTTCTGGCTCCAGGGCAATTAAAGAAGGCTGTGGGTCCCTAACCATAAATGTCTAGTGCCACTTGACACTTCGCTTGAGGTATCCCAGCATGTCTGAATGCAGGACAACACAGCAGCAGCATAGTTCTGCACTCCTGCGAGGAGGCTGAAGACAACACACGCGAGGCAGTGGCAAGTGGCAGCAGACCCTCTGCACAGCTGCACTGAGTCCCCAGGATGGATTTAACTCCGCAATAAGACACAGAAGTCCAGGTGCTCCATATGTAGCTCTTGATTTAATTCACAGTCCATGGAGACTTAGGCTATGCATCAGAGGAGTCCAGAAAAGTGCTCAGTCCACCCAGATGTAGGCACCAAATCTTGGTGCGCAGCCTCTCCAGACCCCTTTCTCTGCTTATTAGCTCTCCACCATCCAAATCTCAGCCTGAAAGTCTCCAGGGCTTCAGAAGAATGCAGGGAAACAAAGAGCATAGCAATCTCCAGGCAGGTATGCATGCAAAACCTGTACTCCCAGATCATGAAGGTGTCAGATGAATGCCCTGAAGCACAAAGTTTCATTAGACAGACACACCATCTTAACCCAAGAAATGAAAATGTGAAGATCATGTTGATGGCAATGCTGGCAACCCCACAAAAACCAGTACCAAAACACAAAACGCACCATCCTGGCTGAGCACTCACGGCCTCCTCCAGGCTGCCCTAGCAAGTGGCTTTCCAGTTGGCTTTAGCAGTTTGGTCCTTGACTCTTGTAGGCTTTGATATTTTCTTTCCCTTTGTTTTACTATCCTGCTGTTGTGGGTTTGCAGACTGGGCCTGGGAGAACACAAGAGCCTGCCCATCTCTACTTAAGAAATACTGTTGATTCATGGCAAACAGTCAAATTTCAGTCTGAAATCCAAGAAATGTGAAAACAGTGCAGTCTTGCACTGCTCTCCTTTCAGAAGTGCTAAGCGAAGAGTAGCTCTCTGTAGCCCCCACAGCTATGCATTTTCATAAAAGACAAGAATTGAGGCCTTACCAAGTATCAGGGTTCTTTAAATCATAGGTAAAACCGATCTGTATTCCAGTTTGAAGAAAGTCTCTGAAAGGACAAAACATGCACGTTGATGCCAGAAAAAAAAAATCATGCCTGCTCACTGGAAAAAAAAAAAAAAAAAAAAC
>VXAV01007317.1:805710-818881 GCA_013399715.1 Alectura lathami | reverse complement strand
GGTTCCATCCTTAATTTTCACCCACAGGCTCTCAACCTGATCCTGACTGTTACTCAGGGCCAGCTCCTCACAGTCTATGCACTTCTTAACATAGAGGGCAACTCCTCCACCCCTCCTACCTTGCCCATCTCTTCTAAAAAGCTTATAGCCCTCCATGATGGTATTCCAGTCATGTGAATCATCCCACCACGTTTCTGTGAGAGCAACAAGATCGTACTTCCCCAAAGGCGCCAGAGCTTCCAGCTCCTCCTGCTTATTTCCCATGCTGCATGCATTGGTATAGAGGCACTTCAGCTGGGCTATCGGTTTCCTCCTGGACCCTGGCATACCCCTCCTAGGCTGATCTCTGATGCACTTGGTTTCAACCCCTTCCCCCTTCGAATCTAGTTTAAAGCCCTCTCCACTAGTCCCACCAACTGCCAGGCAAAAATCCTTTTCCCCTTTCGGGATAGCTGGGCCCCATCTGGTGCCAGCAGGTCAGGTGCTGAATAGACAACCGCACGGTCAAAAAACCCAAAATTCCTCCGATGGCACCAGCCTCTTAGCCAGGTGTTGACGAGGTTGACGAGTCCTAAAAATGAAGATGTGTGTAGTATCATGTCTGCCTGCATGGTCTTTTCATATACTAGGGTAAGCACAGTTACCGTATGAGTTTGATCTAGCTGTAGATGTCCATGTTCATTGCAGGGGGCAGCTTGTTTCATTGACCCTTGGTAGCCACGCAGACAACTTCCTCTAGTTCACATAAGGTTAAAGATAGGAAAGCAGAATAATGTGAACCCCAAGATGTACCCTGTAAACATTTTAACCCCAAGAATGAGTCAAATTTATTATCTTGTTTCCTTTGATGGGCCATTATTATGACAGTGGTGAAAACATATTTACACTAGCATGATAATAAGAGTAGTGTCTTATTCTGACAATGGTTAACCATAAGGTGATCTCCTTCCTCCCAATGGGCAGAGATAAGGACTTGATTGTTATGTTGTAATATATGAGTCATAGACATGTTAAACCATGATAAGAGATTAAGCAAAGCAATAATGATATTTTTCATTGAAGAAAATTCCATTTCTTCTTCACATATGAAAATATATATGTAAAAATAGTGAACAAGAGAAAAAAAAAAAAAGAAATGTGTATATATATCTTCAGTGCCAGCAAAATATGGGTAGAAATAATAGCAAGTAATGTTACAAAAACCATCTCTTGTACACCAGCTTTGATCTGGATGATGCTAAAGACAGACTTTTGCTTCTCTTTTGATCTGTATATATAATACTATGCTGTTTAAGAGTAGATCCTCAGTTTCTGATAGCCAGGTTTACCTTCTGGTTTGTGCAGTCAGCCATCTAGTACCTTGAAAACAGGTCCTGAATTCTGTACAGATGGGTTCCTGCACACTCAGAGAGCCCTTTTACTTCAAAAACAGTCAGCCAGGGCACAACTGGCAACTATTCAGAGCAATACACTTACTGAATACGTTAAAATTTCTCTATGCAGTATGAAACAGGAATATATTGAAAACTCAGTCTCCAACTCTCCTCCTGAAAATTCATGTTACTGCGAGAGCAAAATAGGCTTCTGTGAACCAGTTACAGAATCACAACCAAAAGAATGGTAAAAATAGACTCCTGGCACCGTCTACTCCTGCTTGGTTGTGTTGCTCCTAAAACCTGGGATACGATAACAATAACAACTGATCCGACTGCAGCACAAACAACAGTAACTGTTTAAACGCTCGGGCCACTGAATTCAGAAACTTGCATAATGTGGCTTGTAGACCTTGAGGGTTAACCAGCCTTATCTAGTAAAGATTGCACATCCCTTAAAAGCAGAGCATCAGACTGGGTTCTGATCATCAGATGGCAAGAAGAACCTCCTGTAGGAAATCTAGTAAGAGACTGTCTCAGAATGGAGCACTGAAAGGAGATTTGGCTGGTGTTTTATCCCACCTTAAAGAACAATATGCGAATGTAAAATTATATGCATCCTGGAAAAACTGTTGGAATTGGCATACAGACATCTATCAAAGTATCCCTTGGAGTTAACAGATCCCAGTGCATTTAACGTAGCGGTTGCAAGGGATAAGTCAGCAAGAATATATCTGGACATGTGAACTGAGAAGAGGTTCAACAGGAGGAGCTGCAAATTCAGCCTCAAGAAATGGACAAGGTAATGAAGGAAAGAAGGAATGCAAGGAAAGCTCAGTCCTATGGGCCTGATTGCATGTCTACACTGTAATTTTCAGAAATATGGTACTAGGGACACACAGCCTCCATTTAAAAGCAAAGATCAAAAGAAACGGAAAAGAGAAATGAGTCTCCAGTGTGAGTTTAGCTTTCTTAGTGCAAAAAGATGTGTAACAGTAACTGAAAAACAGACCACCATAAAAACATCCTTTAGGGAGCACCAGGGGGACAGCAGGAGAGCAACAAGGTAATATTTGAGAAAAAGAGGCTAAGATATGAGAAAATGGGATAGAATACATACATTCTTTGCTGCTTTGCTTTGTCAAGCTAAAGCAGAAAGATATGGAGAAAGAATGAAAACTACAGAATACGACAGGCTCCTCTCANATGGGCCTGATTGCATGTCTACACTGTAATTTTCAGAAATATGGTACTAGGGACACACAGCCTCCATTTAAAAGCAAAGATCAAAAGAAACGGAAAAGAGAAATGAGTCTCCAGTGTGAGTTTAGCTTTCTTAGTGCAAAAAGATGTGTAACAGTAACTGAAAAACAGACCACCATAAAAACATCCTTTAGGGAGCACCAGGGGGACAGCAGGAGAGCAACAAGGTAATATTTGAGAAAAAGAGGCTAAGATATGAGAAAATGGGATAGAATACATACATTCTTTGCTGCTTTGCTTTGTCAAGCTAAAGCAGAAAGATATGGAGAAAGAATGAAAACTACAGAATACGACAGGCTCCTCTCAGTGAAGCCCATAGGCATCATCTTGCCCTCTCAGCAACAAAGACTGGGGACAGTCTGCTGTCTACCCATGCCCCACACTAGTGGTAAAATTACAGTATGACCAATGGGAATGTCCAACAACAGCATTAGTTCTGAGTGGTCAGGGAAAGAACATTAACTACCACTATTGCTATGATGTTCACTGATATCATCGGGCCAATAAATGCCCTCCAAAGAAAATTAGTTCCATCTGGAATTCAGGAAAGTGGGAAAATGATAAATGTTGTTCCATATGTATGAAAGGATGTTCAAGCACCTGTAATTGAGATCTCTGTCTGCAGTGAAATAGCTGCCAAGTTCAGGAGTACAAGAATTCCTTCTCAGCATAGGAATGGGAGGATCTCTTTTGTAAACAGCAGGGAATTACTGGCACTGCCTTGGTGAAACAAAACGCATTAGCTACAGATTTTGCTACGGATGTTTCTGGAATTGGTGCTGACCAGTGGGAGGTAAGGGTGGAGTGATTCCTGCGAGTCATTGATGCATTGTTACTAGGAATCCGGAGGAAGTAAAAACACTAGATATTTGGGTAACAGAATTTCCTCAAGTTTTGTATGACTGTTAAGTTAAAATGTGGAAAAATAGAAGTTGTGTATTAATTTATGGTCCAAATCCTCCTTCACATTGAAAAAATATCAACACCCACAAGAAACAGAGGAAGGACTCCAGCTCACCATCTACAGCTTGCTGGAAACCAAGGTCCTAGTGCAAAGACTTATATTTTTAACTTTCCATTTTTATCTACTTTTAATACTGGACAAAAAGTTTAACAGTGGATTTTTAACACTTAAATAAAGTAGCCATCTCTTCAACGTGTTTGTGGTGATAAGGCATCTGAAATTTTTGTAGCACTAAGCAGAATATCCCAGTGATATGTTGTTACTGACTTAGAAAACGCTCTCTTCGCAATTCCACTAGCTGAACCAAGACAGTAAAAACAAGCATGTATCTGTGACGGAAAGCAATATTGTTTTACTCAAGTACTTAAGACTTTTTAGATCAAATATATCAAACATGGATGAATTATCATTACAATGCATTATGCCACATCATACATGGATGATATGTTGGCACATTGAAAAATTGAAATGAAAATACAGGAAAATATCAAAGAAGTAATCATCATTGTTCAAAGCCCAGGTTTTACGGCTAATCATGATAAAATTCAGTTGATACTATCTGAAGTGAAACATTCAGGAACAGTATTAGATCAGGAAGGGAAGGCAACACTGGGATCATCAAAGAGAAGTACTTATCATATAGTTCCTATCTCCACAGAAATAAGCGTATATCACTCACTTTCACAACTGCTTAAGTTCCCGTGAGAACATTGTTCTGCGTGCAGAACCCAGTAAGCCACTAATCAAACTAGTAAACAAATCTCACAGGCAAGAACGGAAAGAAGAACAGAAAGAAGCAAAACCACATGAGTTCAAACCCTGTCTGCAGGCTACCCAAATTATTGTAGGCTGTTTCATGCGTAGCCAGATGATCTAGATCTCAGGTCTCCATTATTTAAAGAACACACAGCAATATGAAGCAGGTTACAGCCTCTGCCTTGACAAACTTAAGATCAGTGGGAAAGAAACTTAATGCACATGAAAAGACAAGTTTAACATTGAGATAGGTACGTGAGCTTACAGAATATGTCACTACAGGTGGTTTTGCAGTAGCACATATCACATGTGCTCTGCTAAAGTACATAACCAGCTGAAAAGTACAAACCAGACATGTATCAAATCCTAGGTTAGCTGGATAAACTTTGTCTTTTATAAACCAAGAACCTTCTGTAGAAGGCAACAAGGTTTCAGTACCAGCCTCATATGGCTTGTTAACCAGCAGAAAAGAACCTAAGTGCCATTTATCTGTTTACATGTCTCTTACCTGACAGCTGCTATCAGAAAAAGGCTCCGTTGCTGACTTTGTGCCCCAGAATATTCATCATGGTTCGCAGACAGGTCCAGTTTTTACTGGAAAGATGAAGAATCCTGTATTAGATATGCAGCATCTATTATGAAATATAAAAAGGAGTTGTCTGCTTTCTGCAGAGTAGCTCTGCAGAAGCAGCAGTGCTAACAAGCTCCGCTAAAAATATTAAAAGAGGAATCTAAAGGAAATGACTTAGCTTTGTACGTAGTTTCAGAAAGGGCAGGACAAGCTTTAACCATTTGGCTACCAACTTAGAATAAAAATGACCTGCAAGCACAGGTTTTTAATCTGGGAGCCTACCAATCATAGACAGAATATCTTGACCATAGTTCCAAAACAAAAACAAAAAACATGAACAACAACAACAACAAAAAACACATAGGGGAAAAAAATACATATGCAGCTCATATAAAAACATTATCAAACGAAAGAACACAGAAGCAGTGAAATTGGTATAGTCAAGCAGATCCCTTGCTAAAGTTGTGGTCATCCCAATACACGTAAAATTTCAGAAAATACCCATTTTGAAAACAGAACAAAGAAAGTAATACAAAGTAAGTTATCAAAGATCTAGTCACTTTACAAAATGCAAATGACGGAACTGAGGGGTGATTACTAAAGAAACTGGTCGATGAGTGACGTACAGAGAAGGGTCCTATCTTGTATAGACTATCGTGGTGTGGCCAGACAATCAACACTTACAGATGGAGAGCCCTATATACACTTCAGGCAGATTTGTTTCAATAGGTGTATGAGCAAAAATCATCCAGGGGCTGCTTGAATGCAAAAGCGAGCATTAGAAGATGGTTGCCTGGCACAACATTAAGACAGATGGGCACATAATCGCTTAGCTTTAGCTATAGTGAAAGCCTCCATAACTCCCATTTGGAGAATAAAGAAAAATACAGTTAACATATTTGAGAATTCAAGAACCACAGGCTAGGATACAAATGGGCTACACTTGAGCATGAGCAGGTTCACTTTAATCCCACCTACCACGCAAAGTGGCATTAAATATTGTTTGCTAATACTAGATCCACTGACAAAATGGATTGAGACAGTGCCAGTACAGAAAGCTACGGAAAAGTCTGCCACAGTGCCAGTATTTTACCATCTATTTTCCAGATGGGATTTAAACCAATAAACTGATTTGGAGTGAGGAACATATTTTTCTGAGGAAATCATGAAGGAATTATGCAGAGGCCTGGAAATAAAACACAGATTTCAAGATAAACTGAATCAACAAATGGACCTACAGAATTACTGTTAGGCAAAATGCTGAGAAAATACAGAAAGGTTTGGGATACCACAACACCTTGGCATTTTAATGCTCCATGAGCCAAACCAGCTTCTCACAAGTTCATGTGGTTTAGAGGTATGCCTTGAAGGAAAAAACAAAAATTGAATGGCAGCCTAATGTTTTAAGTGAGGAGCGGATATAGACCCTAAGCAAACACTGAAAAGAGACTGGTGTTGTTACGGCAACTCAACTGGGAAGGAACACTCAATGCATGGATAAACAAACAGGAACAAACCGCCACTCTGCAAAATGGCAAATTGGGTGGAAAGTATCGTTCCATATTTTCCATGCAAGAATACGACGTCAGTGGTATGGGATGGACCAGTTCCAATTACAAATAAAGCAGGTCCTTTAGCATAGCAAGTAAAACTCAAGAACAGAAAAATGCCAAAACACTCTCAGTTTCAATGTAATTACAGGAAGGTAAATGAGTTAACAAAAATCAAAGATGTTATATTATAGAAGTTGCTATTTTAATCATTAATCATTATCTATATTTCAGTGTTTTTCTTTTTGTTACAGCTCCAGAAGATCCTGAAGCTACACAACTGCAAAAGGCCTACACCAATCTTGCAAGAAAACCATGAGAAAAGACCGGAGCAGGCTGCCACTCCAGCTTCTTGCTCAGAGCCTTGAGTCAGCAGAGTATGACACAGGGGGTTCAGAATCAAAGCATTTGGAATAGAGTTTCCATCCCATTGTTGACAAGAACATTATCCAAAGGGACAAAGACTTGGGATATAGTTTCACAAGAGAGATATAGAAAAATATCTGCAAGTAATAAAATCAGGAAAATAAGAATAAAGGATGCAGAATAAGCAGGGAAGATGCCAGGGAAAAACAGAACAAGTTCTATTCCTAAAAATAAATTAAACAATGCTGATAGTAGATGAGATCCTATGCTTGTTTTGAGGGGGAAAGGAATCTGGAATACAAAACCATCAGAGAACAGCAAGGAAGGAGAGAAAAGTCATCCAGCTCAGTTCTGAAGAGCTCTCAGGTCTGATCACCTCAGCACCAGTGACTCCGCCCTTCAAGACCACAGCAATCAACCATAGCAATCAACACAGCATACACACATTCAGTTGCAACAAGGGATATACTGTTCCTGGATGTATACAAAAAATAACAAGATTTGAATTGCACACCATTGGAAAAAAAGGTATCTTAACTTACATTTTTATTGTTTATTGACTTATCAAATGAGGCCACCAAGTGGCAATGTAAATGTAGACAAAGGAAAAGTGCAATATAACTTTAGAATGTACAAAAAGTATAATCATGAGAAGTAATCACAGACTAAAATTTATGTGCCCTGGCATAAAGCAGTGACTTCATTTATGACCTGTAAGTGTGGCTTTCAAAACGTATCTCCCAGTATTTAACCTATGACACCTTCAAACACTGCTTTCCTATTAATTTCAGGCAAGCAACCTTAAACTAAATTGCAACAAGTTTTAAAAGTCACAGATTTAAATTTACATCCTTCCTGTCCTTAGTCACATGCATGCATCATATTTCAGTGTTTGAAGTGATTGTTTTTTTCTTGGCCAATTCTACTCTGATTATGTTGTTTGGTAGAATTCAGATCTTGTTGTTATCCTCCATCTGCCCCTGACTGTCATCCAAATATGCTCTAAAAAGACATATGGTATTCTGGTTTCTGAAATTTCTTCACCTCTTCCATATAATTAAATATCAGTAGGATGGTAGAAAAAGAAGGCAGGTAGGAGTCCATTTTCTAAAATACCCTTTCTTTTATAGGATCCTGCACAAACTTCTTGTAAGACATGAGAATAAGCCATAATGATGAAGAGCAAGACCTACAAATAATCTGACAAATTTACTGAGTCTGAGAATTCATGCAGGAAACAGTGATTTGCAAAAGTGTGACTAGAACTCCAAATGGTACCTGGCAGGTTTCAGTACAAAGACACCAATCAATCAAATGTATCCAGGTTTCCACAGGATTCTGACAAAAACCACAACAACACAACAAAGCAAAACACAACACCACTAACAACAAAACCCATAAACCTCCAAAGTTCAAATTGTAAAAAAGCAAGCATGTATGCTTCTCCTACATAAAGCAAAGCAACTGAACGAAACCCACGACATGTGCTCCATCAGTAAACTCAAAACTTTCCAAAAGTGTAATAGTACAATGTATCACATCTCATAACAACTGCACCACAAGCAGTTTGTGTTTTGCTCCTAACCGAAGAAGTCTGATTTGTTGTCCTGGTATCAAGTTCATTTTCTCCTACTGCAAATCACAAGTGTCTGCCTGAGGGTTAATCCCAGCAGGCAGCTAAGTCCTGCTTGCTCATTTTCCACTACAATGGTATGGGGGAAGATAATTGGATGGGCAAAAGCAGAAAAAAAATAAAAGAACAAATAAATTGCATTGAGTTAAAGACAGCTTAATAAGCGAAGTGAAGCGGTGCATGCAAACAAAGCAAAGCAAAATAAGGAATTTATTCACTACTTCCTGTCAGCAGGCAGATGTTCAGCCATTTCCAGGAACGCTGGGCTTCGTTACCTAACGGTTACTCCGGACGACAAACAGTAACTCCACATGCCAGCCCTTGCTCATCCTCCCCAGAGCTTTTATTGCTGAGCACAAAGTCATACAGTGTAGAACATCTCTTTGGCCATTTCTGGTCAGCTGCCCTGGCCGTGTCTCCTCCCACCTTCTTGCCCACCCACAGGCAGCTTGCTGGGGGGCAGTCTGAGAAACCCTGATGCTATGTAAACACTGGCAGCAATAGCTGAATCATTGGTTTGGTGGCAAACCCCGCTTTGGTCACAAATGCAAAACAGAGTCTACAGGCTGTTATGAAGAAAATTAACTCCATCCCAGCCAGATCCAGGAAACAACTCCGCAGTATGTTTCTTCAAATAGAACTCAACTTTGTAAACACTTGTTCAGAATTGAGTGGGAAACTGTGCTAAGACACAAACTCATAGAGAACGAAATAAAGTCTGACTTCTAGATTTTATTTTTCACTGAGTTTATACCTTCAGAAAATAATTCCAGTGAATGAATTCTGTCAAGTTTGAATGAGGAGAACATCACAGCCTTTTTGATTAAGGATATCCTTACTGGAGCTTTTGCCATTTCAGTTATGCAAACTACCTACTTACAAGGTATCTTTTTGTTGTCTGAAACCCTGTTAGTCTGGAGAAACACTTTTGAGTCTTTTTCTTACAGACGCAGTAATTTCCATAAAGACACTGCTGTCCATGAATCTAGATTGTAACCAATTAATGTGCCCCTTTGTTCTCATACCAGTCTTAGCTGCTGCATTTATTCCTAGTTACACTTGAGTAATATTTGTTCACTAATGTAAGTAATGCATTCCAGTTTCATATAGTTAAAATGAAGGAGATACTTCCCAGTCTGTTTTCAAAATACTATTTAGAATCACTCTTTACTCGTGCCTGTGCTTTGCAGAGGCTGACTTCTAACAGAATCCATATCCTCTGGACTCACACAGAGCTATGGGTATGTTCCTAATGTTTTAAAGGTAGCAGCAGTGTCAGAGGCAACCACTTGGAAGCCTGTGCATTGCCTCACAGACATGGTGTTGTCATTAATATGGTGCATCCATAATATGCATTTTGTATTCAGAAACTTCAGAGCTGTAAGTACTTTTTGTTACAAAATTATAGGAACTGTTCTGTGACAATTGTCAGATGTGAAACGAAACTAGGATAGAAGTGACTGATGGAAATCATTTTACATGCTCAGAGCAGGGCCAGCTTTGAAATTAGATGGGGGCATACAAATTGGTCATCTGGCTAAGTTTTATGTTTTTTCAGGCTCTTTTCAGACTGTCCCCCCTAACAGCCGTGGCCCGCGATTACAAAGCTTCACTTACTTTGCCTCTATCCAAGCAGTCTGTAGCAGACACCTGCCTTCACATTGCCCTTATTTTCATCTGATATTCACTCACAAGCTGTCGACCAACTTTCCCCCTGTACCACAGCTAATCGAATTTCTGTAACTGCAAAGACCTTGTCACCTACCTAGCCTTTCTTATTTAAAGAGTGTGTACCTAACCATCCTAATCCTCCAGCCATGCAAATCATTTCAGCTTATTTCTGTGATACATGAGACCACAGGTGTAAAAACTGTGCCAAGACTTCTGATCATTCTGTCCCTATTCCATGCTGTGTGCAATTGTGTACAAGCACTTGAGGTGGGACACCACACTCCTTTTCAGGGCACATGGAAGAGCCTCCTCCATCACGCTACACCTCTTGATGCTTCCTCTCAGCTTCATTTCTCACTTCTCTCCAAGAAGAGGCCAGGAGCTGCATCACGTTGGGAAAAGCCAGTTCCAATCATATTTAAAAGCGACCCACTGCTGACCAAAGCTGAGCCAGTGAGCAATGCTGGTTGCTCTTCTGTGATAACATATTTAAGAAAGGGAAAAAAAAAAAAAAAAAAAAAAAAAAGTGCTGCACAGCAGGTGTGAGAGAAGAGTGAGAAAAATATGAAACAACTCTGTAGATACCAAGGTCAGTGAATAAGGAGGGGAAGGAAGTTCTCCTGCAGTCCATGGAGAGGACCATGGTGAACGAGGTTGTCCTCCTGCAGCTCACAGTGGACCACATCAGAGCAGATATCCACATGCAACCTGTGCAGACCCCACGCTGGAGGAGATAGAAATGGCCTGAAGGAAGCTGCAAGCTCGTGGAGAACCCAGGCAGGAGCAGGTTCCTGGCAGGAACTGTGTCCTGCGGAAAAGACCCCATGCTGGACCCGTGCTGGCTCAGTTCATATCCCTTGAGTGAAGGGAGTGCTGGAACGGAGGAGGAACACGAAAAGGAGGGAGCCGCAGAGAGGAACTGTTATGAACTGACTCAATCTCCCATTCCCCACTGCTACGTGGTGTTCTTGTACTACGTGTTCTTGGTTCTCATTATCCTGCTCTGTTATTAACTGGAAATAAATGAATCTTCTTCAAGCCAAGTCTGTTTTGCCCATGACAGTAAACAGTGAGCTATCTCCTTGTTCTTAACTCAGTCTACAAGTTTTTCCACTGCATTTTCTCTCTCTGTCCTGCTGATGAGGAGTGGCTTGGGGGCAGTAGTGACTAGCCAAGGTTAACAAAGGTAAATAGTATTTAAAAAAAAGCAATGATCTTTGAGCCTAAATCTTGGTCCATCAGATAAACCTGATTTCATCTTAAATCTTTCAAGTACAAAAATAAAGTTGCATTTTCTGGAAAGAAGGCAGGGGAGAATAATGGAGAAGATACTCTTGCTTGTGACATATGTAGAGGAGATCTCCCCGTTCTTTTTTTGGTAAACTATTTGTAAATATCCAGTATGTTTATCATAAGGACAGGAATAACAGGCCTTGTGGCTCAAGTCCCTTGTCTGCAGAGATAAAATCTTCAGTTTTAGCCTCAGCCTGAACTTAATCAAAAGATTTCTCACGCAGGGTGAATCTTTTAATAGAAGCTACAGAGGCAATGGGCTCTGAGAAAAGACTGAGAAGCAGAACTAAACCTGAAGGCAGGCTGAGAGTCAACAAGTAAAGCATTCAACATTTTCCTTTGATTATCATCTGAAAGAGAATGAGTAAAGAACAATAACCTGTCTAGCAGACCAATTTTGTCTAAAATATTTGCTACTCTTGCTCTCAGAGCAGAACGCATTTCTTCCTTTAGGTTCCCTTGTGACTCCATCTCTATTACGCTGTTTCTGCAGACAGGAGGAAGACAGGCATGAAGCACAATGAAGAACTACTTCATAGTGTATTTGAATTATAATATTAGTGACAAAAACAGCCCAAGCAAAGAAGTTTTACCTGGGGGAATGCAGAAAAATTTGCCTACCATTTGAAATAAAGCTGAATGAAGATAAAGGCTGGCTCAAACTAATTCAGCATATCAAGTAATATCTGATGATCTTTTGTTGATTCAGCTGGAAGTTTTGATAAATGGTAACAACTCTTTCAACAATTTATGAAGATCTTCTGATGGAAAAGAAAAAAAGACATGTTTGTGTTACTACATATGAGAACATGGGCATCTAGATGGAAATCTACTTCTTAAAGTTCTTACCACAGCACAACTCTTCTTCAGACAACTTAAACAGCAGACAAGAACTGAACAAAGTTCTGTTTGATAGCATCGACAAGAAACAGCTTAATCTATCTAACAGCAATATTCTCCAAGGAAACCGTAGTCTAGTGAGGATTTGCATCTCAGCAAGTAGAAAGTTTTGATATTTCATGAATAGGCATGAGTAGCTTAGACCTGAACAGAACCATTTAGAAATGCAGAATGTGTAACAGAGTGGAAGCACTACAATTCACGCCATTCAGCCTTACTGTGCACAGTTGTTTTTCTTTTTTTTTTTTTTTTTTTTTTTTTTTTTTTTATTTTTCAAGCAGAAAGGAAATTGTCCCCCAGAAAGGAAGGAAAACATTAACACATACAGCTTCACATCTCTGACCATCCAGCCAAATCCCCTCCACTAGGCCGACAGAACACAGTCAGCTCACTGCTAAGCTGTCCTTCAGACGAACTGTGTCACCCCATCGCTCAGTGGCAGAGCTCCACTTTATTCCATCTCTCTTTTACGACTCAACACAAAAGCAACGCTCTGTACCCAGGGCTCCTGTAGGCCTGGCCAGAAGCGGCACCTCTGTTTAGGGCAGGGACGAGCGCATTTTGGCTGCAGAGCTGAAGCAGAGCCGGCCGGATCGGGGTAGCTCTAACTCAAAGCCTGACACCGCCTCGGCTGACAGCGGGCGAAGCTCTCGCACCCTACTCAGCGCCTCGCTAGGAAGCGGCAGAACTGGTGTCGAGGAGAGATGGGGACAGACCCCTGGAGGGCCGGGAGCCACCTGAGGACTCCGAGCGCCACGGACACGCGCGGAGCGCGCGGACACAAAGCGGGCAAGCGGCAGAAGCCGGGCGCGGGGCGCCGCGCGCGCAGCC
>VXAV01007317.1:793745-804843 GCA_013399715.1 Alectura lathami | reverse complement strand
GAGGCCGGCCGGCCGCCCCCGCCTGCGGGACGCGCTCCGAGCTCTCGGCGGTGCGAGCCGAGATCGCTGCCTCTGGGCGAGCGGCCGTCGTGTCGCGGCGATTTCCCTGACGTGTGACAGCGTGCCGCGTGCGGGCCTTGGAGCCTGGAGCTGCTGCTCTGGGGATGGGGCCGGGCTGCGCGTCCCCGCTGCACCGCTGTGCTCGCAGCGCAGCCCGGAGGGGTATTTTTGTCTCCGAAATCTAGATCAGGAGATCTGCAGGATACACAAGATCGACTCTATTAAACAATTTATTTTAGCCTGTCAGTACAAGCTTAGCGATGCATCCCTATGGCTTTCCCTGTAAGCTTTCCTACTGCTGTCATTGCTGAGTTTCACACAGAATTTCCCAGTGTGCAGTACTGAGCTGTTACAGCAGAGCAAACTTTTAAACACAGATACGCTGATAGCAATGGTTCTGTTCATATGTTTGTTTCAATTGCAAATTTTTTTAGTGTATAAACAAATTTGAGTATTTTTTTGCACAAGATCTTTGGTAGTCTTATATGAGCTGTGACATATCACAGAATGGCTTGGGTTGGAAGGGACCTCAGAGATCATCTAGTTCCAACCCCCTGCCGTGGACAGGGCTGCCAGCCACTAGCTCACTAGATCAAACTGCCCAGGAACCCATCCAGCCTGGCCTTGAACAGAGCCAGGGATGGGGCATCCACAGCTTCTCTGGGCAAATGTTATGTAACTTTAATTCTTGCAGTTTTTAAGTGTTTTAAGTGTTTAAGTGTTAAGAAGTTTTTAAGGACAGCTAGCAGATGATTCTGTGTCCTCCCCACTCAATGCTGCTGTAGAATTTTTTTATTTTTTATTTTTAATGGCTTGGGATACCTCCTCCCTCACCTTTTATTTCTATTTTTATTGATTTTTGCTTTTATTATAGACTGTTCAATGGATTTTACCAAGTGTAACTATTACCCAGTTGTGGAAAGGAATCTGTTCCAGTACTCCTCCAAGCCCTGGTATCTACCTTTCAGAGCAGCAGCTGTACTCTCTCTTTCCCCAGGCTTTTATACTAACCTTGACTACTACTTAGGAAGGAGAGATGCAACTGAAAAGAAGAATATATATATATATTTTTTTTTTTTTCAAACTTGTTGGAACAGATTAAATAGTTTCAGTTTTGTCAACAGCAACTTTTGTTCTTGCTTCAGAGATTCTGATATTGCCAGTTGACAGGCTTGGGAAAACAACAGTTTTATCAAGTAACAGCACAGTTGTGCAGGATGTGCTCAGTTCCTTTTAAAAAGGAGTATCTTGTATTGTGGAGAGCCTGCTGGTTATTGTGCCCCCTTGTTTGACAGGAGCTCTTGAAGGCTGAGCTGTTACATCTTGTTTTTCAGTTTGTTTCTTTTATGCACTTGTCATGGTATTGTAGTTGAAGCTTGGAAATCTGAGGGAATTCACTGAAACACATATGAAATAATGACTTACATATGCCAATTTTTAGTGCTTTCTGCAGTAATTATTTTCAGTAAAACAATATGATTTTGCTGTATCTTCACAGAACCTGAAGCTGCTAGTTTGTTAGTACACCTTAAAGTTTGGAATGGTGAGAAAAAAGCATTTTTGTCAGGGAGTGCGTACTTTTATTTACATTTTTATTCTTCTTCCAGTTTGAGTGAAAATGTTTCAAATAGTTATTGTCTTACTGTAGTTATTACACATTTGCTGTTACTGAAAAGTGCTGTTTGTTAGGAATGTCCAAACGAATATCAAAATTGCAAATAGTCCTTTCCAATCAAAGATGCGTGACAGTGAGAGATACTCCTGGGAACAATTGCTCCAATTAATTGAGTCAATTATATTTAGGTGGTGTTTCTTGCTACCCAGCAAAAGTGAGAGATTACAGGGAAGATGTTCTTTCGAATTGTGTCTGGTAACAGTGTCTGGTAACAGTCTCTAATAATTTAATTAACTGTTTTGTCAAAGCCTCAATTTAGCAGATTTTCGTTTAGTTGTTAAAGCAGGCTTTAAGGGTTTTAGTCTTTTCTTACAGTGATGGTATCTAACTCTTAGTGCAGATGTGGGTAATTTCTTAAATTTACAGTTTTGGAAGGAACAGATAGTTTCTAGTAAAACGTTGGGTGGCAATTTAGCTGCAGGAAGTAATGATATCTTCCCTGAACTAATTGTATGAGAAAATAGATGGTTGTGTTTGTGTAACTGCACAGTGGTGGTTTAAATTACAATAGTTTTTAGCATTTTTTTGTTTGAGTAAGCAATACATGTTCAAACTCTGTCCCTCTTGCTACTGTTTGTCTCAAAGTCTTGATTCCTTACATTTTCAGGTGAGTAGTGTGGGGATTTGGAGGTTGTTCTTTTATTTTAGGCTGTTCGTCCCCAAGATTCATAGACCAAAGATTCAGGTGCAAACAGTTGCACCAAAAAAGGCAGAGAGAGGCCTTGGAAGTGAGGATCTTGGCTTAAATACAGAATGCTAGTACAGAACTGAACAACTGGCAGGAAAAAGGCTTTTAAAATGGTGATTCTGCTGATACGTGCAAGAGCAGTTGCATCTCAGTGACATTGACCCTTAACTGCACTGTCTGGTTTCACACACAAGCTGTGTCCTACAGGACAGGGGAAGTTTGTTTATCATCGTGGAGATTTTTCTACTTTAATAGTTTATGTTCTTTAGAATGATGTTTTACGTTGATTCCCAAATTGCAAACTAAATAAATTTGAAGAGATCCCTCCATTCGCCTGAAAACTGAAAGGATCAGAATCTGACACTAAAAAGTAACACTCATGTAGCTGTTAAATTTTCTCCCTGCTTCCTTTTCTGATCAGAAGCTTCTTGCTGCTTCATATGTCTTAAGTGCAGTGTAAGGTTGCTATATCCAGAAAAGGCTTGGCTTTGATTTGGAATTATCCAAGGAATTTGGGAGACCTACCCCAAAAAGATTTCTGTAAATCTTTCATAATCAAGAATGTTTCTTTCCTTCCTGCATAAGAATTCAGGATCTCTTAAGGTTGGAGAATGCTTCTGTTTCTGCATCTGTTTTTGGCTCAGGCAGGACTATCTTTGTGGCAGAGACAAATGTGTAAGGATCTGAAAATACGAGGGGGTAGGGATCAGTTAGAAATGCTGGTGTTGGAATCTCTCTAAAGGCAATTACTGTATAGGGATAAAAACAACAAAGAAAGCCAAAACCCTGTTGTTGCAGGGGAGCAATAGGTTTTGGGAATAAATCACTCCTCTGCTGCTACAGTCTACCAAAAAAGTTAATCCTAGAGCACTGTAGGTTTGTTTTCAAGCTGCTTTAGCTTTTCGTACCCTTTCAGGACAATTTCTGCAAGTGTAGCCTGCTAATCCAGAGTGCCGTGCTGTTGTGGTAGCCCGGTGGAGAGAAGACGGAGTTGGGAGCACCACAGCGAAAGAAGAAAGCTGCTTGTCATCACCCTCTAACTCTGCGTCTGCTTGCACATAGTTTCTTAATAGCTCTCATGTACTTGACCTTTTCTTTCTCAGCCTTCATTCCCACGGTGGTTCTACATAACTGAGCAAAACTGTGGGCTTTTTTAGAGGGCTGTACACTGGAAATAACATGAGACTTCCATGACAAAGTAAAATTACTCTCCCCCAAAACATTTCCCATCAGCCAGATCTTGCCTGCTAGCACTGTTACCTTCCTGGTCTATGGAATTACGTAAGGTGTCCACAACTGCACTCCCTGGCGGCTCTCTAAAAAGCCAGTTTCAGCTGACCTTGCTGTAGCTGTGAAGGTTGTTTAAGGTTTTGCTGAAAGCGTAGAGCAGAGAGATGAAAATTAATACTTGTGAAGAGAGGTGGTGGCAGCCGTGTGAGCACTTAAAAAGATAGCCACTAATGATGATGAGCTGTTAGACTCTCGTTTCTGATCAGACCCTAGCTGTGGTGTGGCTTTGGGGAAGCAGTCATTACTGCCACTGAGCGTTCAGTAGCAGTGGTACTGACTAGGTATCGGTTTAACTGGTGGGCATGTTTGTCTCTCACCTACTTAAATTGGTTAAAATTGTGGAGGAGTTCAAAACTGAGTCATAACTTTGCAGAAGGAGCTTCCTCCCCCACTCTCCTCCGTCCTAATTCTTGCCCTTGCAAAACCACTGCAACTGCAGTAGGAGCCTGCAGGAAGGGCTGGATGGGTTGTCTACAAGTGCGCTTAGTGCAACCTAATTGAATCACGGCGCTTGGAATGTGGATGTCAGTTCGGTCTGAGCACAGTTAGGGATGGTTTCATTTAGCAAATAAGCATCAGGAGGCTGTGCTGTCTCCAGTAGGGATGCAGTGATGATTCTTTTACAGTAGAGAACATTTGGAAATAGTTCTTTCAAGTATTACATCATTTAAATGAATAGCCCTTCTGGCTTAACAATGAAGTGATGTGATGTTGAATAGGGATTACCACCATTCGGGAGGAAATCAGCCTGTCCAAGTTAATGCACAGAGACAACTGTGCATAAAAAATCATTGTTTATAAGGTGTTTGGATTATTCTTGCTTAGGATAAAATTAAAGTGTTCTCAGAATAAAGCTTATGCTTTGAATTCTTGGGCATGGATTTTAGGAATGAAAGGAGTATTGAGGAAAATGTCAAGCAGAAATTATCATGTTTAGGATTACAAAGAAATTGCTGCTGAATGCCTGTGAGTGCTTCTTTTTCTCCAGCTTTATTAAAATATTTAGAGCAAAGAAAATAATTAGAAAATAATTAGCTCACATTTACCTAGGAAGTACGTTGTGTTTTTTTTTTTTTCTTTTTGTTTCTAAGCTTTGTGCCAAAGGCAAGTGGTGATGATTGTATTTCCAGACTGTTTCTTGGTGTAGTTGTTGCATTGCTCTGACTGCACATGCCATCAGGGTGGCTTTCTGGTTCTTTGCTCATTGGTTTTGTACAAACTGCTGTCCTGAGACAGAGGACTGGTAGCTATCTGTATGTCTTGTGATTGTCCTTTTCTTTTGCTCTAGGTTTTCAGTCAAGACTTTGATTGACCGTTCCTGCTTTGAGACTATAGATGATTCTTCCCCTGAATTTAATAATTTTGCAGCCATTCTGGAACAGATTCTAAGTCATCGACTGAAAGGTATGTTAATGAATTTTGTTACTGGTGATGGTTTTGCGGTGAGAGTGAGAAACTAGCCTGTAGAAGCTCCTCGATGCTGAATGAAAGCATTGGCTCTGTGTGCCTGTCCCTTTGCTGTTGCCTTCCTGATGGTCTGCACTGCTGTGGAACAGTTTTTGTCAGACGAGTTTCTGATGTTCATGTTGGAAGCCTTCTTCGCTGGTAATTAAGCAACTGGATGTTGCCATGGTGCTGAGCTCTGCCTGCTTCTCTGCTTTATGATAAGGCTGTGTTCTGGGGCTGAGACAATTGTAGTGTTTTTTGCTTTGACAGAAGATAGAGAGGGCCTATCTGTGGTGCTGCTGCCTTGTCTCCTCCCTTCCTTCCTTTCGTTTCCTGCTTTTCCATATACTGTGTTTAGGTCATTTCATCTCCTCTTCCCCCCAGAGCAAAAATGTTTTTTTTGCTACTGGAATACAGTGAGTCTGGATTAAATTGCTTTTCAGAAAGGTCAGTTTTTGATTCCCCTCTTGTATCAGAGTCAGATGTTCTAATTCAAGAAAGTCTGTCTGTCGGCATTTTCTGATTGTTCCAGAGGCAGCTGCTTTGCTGGAAGGACAGAATGTGCCTTAGCAGGAACAGTCACTAGAAAAGGGCTTTGGAAGCTTCTGCTCATTTCCCAGGTCTGTGTATGGTTCCTGAAATTGAGGATTATAAAGGACATAATCTAAATATAGATGTGTAATATGACAATCCACTCCTTTTCGTACTTTTGCTTTTTGATATTCATAAGAAATTTTGTGAACAATATTGTGTGTAGGCTGACATTTGAGTAGCACAATTACTACCTGCTGTCATTCTGTCAGAGGAGGAAAGAAATCACACTGTGGGGTAGGAACATAGTGTTTGTCACATGGTGATAAATTATTGGCATGATTATGGATATTTAGCAACTTGACACTTGACCGCTCCCCTCCCAACCCTGTTTTAGTGGTGTTTGAGCTAAAGTCATTACAAAATTTGTTGGTTCCCCCCCCCAATGTTTGTTTGCTTCACAGCTTATTATTCAGGACATGAAGTACAGAGAAGCCTTGACAGTTGGCAAATGTGTTACAGGCAAATGGAATTTACAAATAAAAAAAAAATTTCAAATAACAAATTGAGAAAATCAAAACCGTAAACTGTTGTTTTGGTCTTCCCCTTGTAATTACCAGGGAACTTTACAGAGCTAAATAAAAATAGGGAAAAAGGCAGCAACTTGTGCATCATGTTGGAAGCAGGGAGTGTTTCGGTAATAAGCTAGATCACTGCCAGTAATTATTTTACTCTTTAAAAACTTGGAAAATTGAGATAATAAATGTACCATGGCATTTCAAATTCTAAGAGTATTTAATATTATGCAACAGTTAGCTTGAAAGAAATTGCATTTTATTGATGGAAATGACTAACGTGTTTTCAATGTCAGTGGGAGCGCAATAAAAGCAGACTGGTGGTTGCAAGGGGTTGTATAAAATGTTTTAAGGCAGGCAGAACGTACATGGTGTGTTTGTCCGTGGCTCCTTTGCATCAAAGTCATTAGAAAAATCCCACAGCAATATTGTTATAGAGATGGTTGAGAGTTCATGGACATTCACTTCTGTAAGGCCATGGTGAATATCAATTCTTAATCTTTAACTTCTGTCAGCGGTACTGGGTGATGAAGAAAGAGTTTAAAATATATACGTATGAAAAGTTATTTAACTTACATTGTAAAGGACTAACCTTACTTTAGGTAGAAAATTTCTAGCGATTGTCTTTTCTGATATTGAAGATACTGTTTTTAAGACCTTTATGGAATGTAGTGATGGTTGCTGCTTACTGGTTTTGTGTTCGGATAGGATCCAGCAAAACAAAACTGAACAAAGAAAGACAGTCATTTTAAGGGGAAGAAGTTGTTCATCTGCATGGGTTAGAATTTATGCTTTTCTCGAAGCCATTGCAATTAAGAGTACTGAAATAATAGTTCCCTGACCTCATCCTCCTGGCTCTTCTGTAGCAGTGTAAGCACCATTTTCAAACAAGCAGAGAACCAGTGACTTTCCCCAGGAACACACTGCTTTAACCCAAGTGCTCTTTTTCTTGAGAGTGGGTCAGGTGCAGGTGTTCATTTAGTAATAAAATGAGGTTGGCATAGCGATACCAGCTCACCCAAGAGAGATGTGTGAGTGCTGCTTGAATGCAGCTGTCTGTTCGTGTGATATGGATGACATAGTGCATATGGCACCAAAATTATTCCATAAAAGATAACGCAGTGTGCAATGCGCAGAAAGCGCAAGTTGGCCACCTCTGTGCTACCTTACAGATGTGTGTACACCAACGACCAAAGAAGCAGTTGGGAATAGGCCACTGTTGTTAGAAAAAGCAGTCTGGCCCTCAGCCTGTTTTTGAATTACCCCAAGGAAGAGAAAGAGTGTTTGGGTAAGCATTAGTTGTCTTTGCAGGGATTGGAAACCACTGGCTGCCTTGTGCTCTGCAACGTGGGGCGGTCGGTATCCCTGTGCTGCGCGACGCTGTGTGTGCGGCGTGCCTGGCGCTCCCCAGAAGCGCTGGATTTGTTGTGAGTGACCCGGTGTCATGAGGAGGATGTAAAGCGTGTGTCCTTCCTGCTGTTAAAATAAGCTGTGTGGCTTGCCTGCTGGCAAGGCATGATGCTGCTGGACAGAGCAATTGGAGGTTTTCAAAAGGCAGGAGAGAAGCACTTACAGAAAGAAGACGAGCAACTGATGACTGTTCTTCCTGTCAGGAATAAGAATTCATGAAATGCAGCAGAGAGTAGTCGTTTTCTGGGTGAATATAAAACATATTTTATGGTCTCTGGACCAAATAAAAATAGGGATTTCACAAATTTGTATACAAATGTACGTTTATTTAATAATCTATAAAGCAATAATTTAAAACCTGAAGGCATCTCAAAGCTAGGTATGTGTTGTCTTTACTGTATCACAACACTGTATGTTTTTCTGTGTTTTTCTACCACTTTAATTTAGTTTTATCACAGTTAGCAAAGAACTGGAAAAATTGTTGTAGGTATCTGTGGCCATCATCTCTGACAAATTTTTGAAAACTGTTGTCGTGTATTTATTGACTTGCTGTGTTTTTATTTTAATATCATTTGCAACAAACGTGTTTGTCCAAACTGCTAACCAGTATGCATGCCTAGAAATACTTTTAGTATGTAAACTAGGTTCTGTCACCACCCACATATACATGTGCCTTTTATCTCGCACATACATTTAGAAGGTGTCATAAAAGCATTGTTTCTGCTGAGTTGTCCATAGAACCCGCTCATCTCTATTTCCTTGGTCTAGGTTGTTCCTAGTTTGTAGTGACTGGATTTTTTTTTTGTTTGCCTTTTTTTTTTTTCCTTTTAGAAAACTTACTATGAGTGGTAAGCCCCTGGGGTTGCCAGTGCTGCTTGAGTGGGAAGATAGATGTCATAGTTCTCTTCCTTCCTCCCATTCTACAAGATGTTTGACAAAACACGTTGCCAGCAGTCTGGTGGCAGTGAGGGTAACTGGCCACGCAAGTGATGTTGTGGTCAGTGCTCCTCGGGTGGAACACTATCTTCTTACTATTAAGGTGAACTACTAAAAAAACATTTCTGAAACAGTGGCAGACTTTTCTATGTCTTCTGTGCACATCTTATCCCTTCCCCTGTGTTTTTATTTTACTCAGTTTTAGGGAAAAAAAGCACTCATTGCTAACTGCTATTTCATGGAGCCTCTTCCTTTTTGAGCAATGAGTATTAATATAATTTGTATTAATCAAAATTGTCTGAATTCTAGTGATGTTTTAAAAGCATAAGCACGAATTACAAAGGAAAAGGGTGTGAGTTTTGTCTGCAGAAGAGAACTTATGCTTGTAGGCCGAGGTCATGGGAGAGGAAGCATGGTTCTTTGAGTAAGATGCACCTTGTGATGCTGCTCATCCTGAGAGAGAAATTGCTGGATTCTTAGGAGTTAGGGTGATGGTGGTGTACTGCGGGTGGAAGGGGGATGTTAAGGATGTACTGAAGGCACCGCCACCCGGAAAAAGATAAAGCCTAAGCTGTGGTGGCTCTTTATGTGGTGTAATAATGTTAATGTGTTCTAAGAATAATAGCTTTTGTTACTAGATTTAATATTTACGTGCACATAGTGAGCCTATTACTGTTTTTTGGCTAGAAAGAAATAGGGCTTTTGTGCATTTTGTGGTTTAGCTCATTCTCCTGTATGGAGAAAAATCTTAAATTATTTATAATTGTCTGGGAGGGTTGGGTTTATAAACTACTGTAAATCTTCTATGATCCATTCTGGAAGCCCAAAATAGAAGAGTATGTGCCATGGAAATTCCTCAAAGGAATAACATGACATTTTATTGCTAACAGGTTGTATTAAAACTTACTATTTGAAGAACAGACAATTTTTCTGCAAACTAAATAGTGGTACAGGGAAGTTGGGAGAAAATTTACCTGTACCTTAGGGCGTCCTAATAGGTGGTACTTTGCAACTGTGGAACTTTGTTTTCCAGGTCTGAAGTTGGACCGTGAGTGAGTAGGAATCAAACTGTTTTAATGGCTTTGAGATGAATTTCTTGAGAGTGAGAGCAGATCTGCACCAGCTAGTGTTGTGAGTATTTGAATCTAGTTGCCAGGCTGGAGCGGATTGATAGGAATAGGTGTCTAACAGTATGTAAAAATGGGGTGAAAGAATAGGACAAAAATCATAGTACTGTTTCTATTTGCTTTGTGCTTCTATAACCTAGAATCAGATTCATTTGAACAGTGTTTAATGTTGAACATACGGCTTTCATGCTTACCTGACAACTTTGACTGGTTGACAAAAGCAGTAGTGTTACTCCTCTTGGAACGGCTGAGCTTCTGTGTCTTCTTTTGATGCATAAACTTCACGGCAAAGGCTTCAGTACAAAGAGTACATTAGGGGTCCCCAGGGAACGTACTCTTTCCTTAAGAAGAACTTTGGCGGAATACAAATTATATCCTACAACTAGCTTTCAAGTTTATTAGGATTCTTTAGAACCTAGATCTGACTTTGGGTTTTTAACTTCTCAAGAATTCTTACAGCTGTGTACATTAAGTTCATTAATTAATGATCAAATAGAATTTCATACACTGAAAGTGTTTAAAATTGTAGGGAACCTGCAGATTAGTATTTTATTCAGTAGCTCTTAAAATACACCAACTATTCTCTGACAGTCTTTTCCAAATAGAAGAGGTTTCTTAAGATGGTGTTGATTACTAGAGTGTGGGCAAGATGTAAACTTACAGAGGTAGGGTAGTGCAATGGAGAAGTCCTTGGTTCATGAAAGGTCCCGAGCCTGCTGTGAGTTTTGGGTGAAGACAATTCCTTCTGCAGCCGAAAACCCATCGTACCCCTGTGCAGAGCTGGCTGTGAGACTGTGGCCCAATGTTAGGCCAGAATGTATCATAGTTATGAGCAGCTTGCTCATAGCTTTGCAAGCCAACGAATGCTGTGTGCTGGTGTGTTTTTCTGTTATAAGGGTGTTTTTGGTTTTTGACCTCAGAAAAATATAGCGCAAAACTGTCTGTGTTCCCCCCCCCCCCAGAGAATAATAACATGATGTGCTTGCGTTTGTTAGCTGGGGCTGGAATTAGTGCCATGAAGTCCCCTTCATGCTTAAGTTGCATTTGATTTTGCAGGTGTAAGCCCCAGGGCAGAAATGTTTCTCTTGTGATAAAGAATATGAAAAATATCAGTAGCTTTTGGTGGTGTTAAAATGGTTTTGAATTCTTGTTGCTGTCCACTGCACGTGATATTCAGTGAAAATAGTAAGTTCGTAGGAGCAGTTACCTTGTGAATATTGTTTCTAGAATAGTGAATATTGAATCTTAGAACTGATGAAATCTGAATCTGCTGTAGCTAGAGAGTTTCTCTATACTAGTTTGTCTCTGGTTTTTATGTCCTTTATCAAGCTTTATGCTTATTTAATAAGTTCATGTGGGA
>VXAV01007317.1:771503-785292 GCA_013399715.1 Alectura lathami | reverse complement strand
ATTAAAATACAATCTTTTAGATCTAGTGCAAAAAAAAATACTGTGTAGATGTGAGCTTTATAAAGCTACAGCAGTTTAAGAACGTTTTGTGAACGGTAGTTCCATTAGTGCTCATCATCTTGCAGCAGCCTAACACCAGAAAGTAATCAAAAGGAGAAAGTCTGAACTATTTTTGAGAACTGATTTTTTACTTAAAAATAGTAGAATGGTTACGTAAGCATTCTGCAGATATTTTAAGTGAGTTTAAATACTNTCTATACCACTTGCCCTAATCTATTCCCTAATCCCCTGGGGTTTCTGTTTGTTGGGGTTTTCATTCTCCTATAATAATAAAGTCTAGCTTGGCTGGGTAGGATTTCACTGCTAAATGGTATAGGCTTGTCTTTATTACAAAAAACACCCCAACCCTCAAATTTCACATTGGTAAGATTTAACTTCCGTTGTCATTTCATTTTCTTGATATAATCTTACCATTGTTTTTCTCTTTTATTAGTTTTTGTCTGAAGGGTGAGGGATTGGATGGCAACTTTCCAGCTGTCATAGATTACACGCCCTATCTGAAGTTCACCCAAAGGTACCTTTTACATTGTTGTTTTTAGCAGCATCATTGTGAAAATTTTATGTCATACTGGACCTCTTAATTTTCATTTCACATTCAAAATAATATCCATATCTAAATACCAACCTTTATAATCAGCTACCTTGGAAGTTGTCATTAGCTTACATAGTGCATGGAAAAACAAATCTCTGAACTACACATCAAGAGTGAGTAACGTCTATGTTTCTATGGAATAAATAATTTGTTATGGTATTAATATCCTATTAGAAGTCTTGAGAGTTATGAGGTAGAAGGAATTAGACTACTAAAAAAAAAAACTAGTAAATACTTCCAGTGTAGCAGAAAGCATGGTTATAAAGGAAGCTTTCAAATGGGTATTGGGATAAATTAAAATGCTTTTCTTTGAGACAGATGTCTGGTTCTATGGCATATGTTGACTCTGGATGATAGGGAGATATTTTTACACCGAATCTGCGTGACGTCTAGGGACATACTCATGTTCTGTGAAATAACAGGCACATGGGCTTCACGATAACCACAACTCTCATTTAAATTTATCATGGCTTAACATAACAACCAGTTTTTTATCGTTCTGCATTTTTAGAGAGAAATACTATTTAGAAACAAATGCAGTGTATGTTCAGATAGTACTGTTTGCCCTGAAATCATGAAGGAAAGATCAAGTCACCACCACTTCCTTAGATAGCTTATTGTAATGCATTAACCCTTTTTATATGCCAGGAGAGTATCCTGTATGCAGTTGTCTGACTTGTCAACAGGCTGAGACATGTCTAGGATGACCAGTACATTTCCATACATAGTTTAGGTGATTTCACAAACAAAACCTTAAAATGGAAGTTGTGTTTGGTGATTTAGCCTCCACCAACATTTCCATTGTTAGTGGTTTAGGAAGCTTCAGAGATATTCAGGAACTGTGGTGTTTTAATTTCAAGTTGAATTTGCATTTTAAAAACCACAAGTTTACACTTGGCTAATAAATACAATTCTTCAGTTCTGACAGCATCAGCAGTGATGAAGAAGAGCTAAGAACACTGGGCAGTAGTGGCAGTGAAGGCAGCACTCCAGAGAACATTGGTCCTCCTTTCATCATGGATGAAAACAGTTGGTACAACAAATGCAAAAGGGTAGAACAGAAGTATCGGCTTGCATTGGAACAGAAGGTAAAAGACGAGGTTTGTGTGGGGTGATGGAGTCAAAGCTGGTCACAGACCAGTTGGTGACATAGTTGTTTAAGTAAAGGCAGAAAAATAATACTAAATATTGTTTAGCTTCTTGTAAATGGTCTTAAATTTTATGATCCTCAGAGTATCTTGAGTAATAATTGCACTGTCTTTGCTCACCAGTTTGAGAAAAGAGGTTTGGGGAGAGGGAGGAAAAGAAGTAATAGTTCAGGGATCAGATTACAGAGTCTAATTGTAGAAGCTTTGGCTCCTTTTTCCAATCTCAGACTTGCAGACAGTGCGTTGCTGAAGCTATTAGGTTGTGAACTTGAACTGAACTTGACTGTCCACATGGTTTCCGTCTTTAGAGGCCTACCATATAAGTTTACTAATGTACATATGATCCCAGTTGAAGGCTTTTATGATGGTAATAATGTCAAAGTTAAGCATTTATCTGAACAGCAAACAAAGTGATAGCAAAGTAATGTCTAGAAATGAAAAGCAGAACCCTGGCAGGTACAGAAACCCGTGGAACCTGTTTTTGCCCCTAAGCATCCTTTACGATCCATCCTGAAGTACACCATTACCACCCTTCTTGCCTTCTGTGCAAGCAGGAGTGTGTCCTTTACAGGGACATAAAACTCACTTGGATTTACTATACATAGAAATTTATACTATACATAAAAATCACTTGGCTTTACTGTACCCATACTGTATCAGTAGGCTCTACTATAAACCATCTTCTTGTGCAAGGGCAACACAACACCCTATCACCCTACCTTACATAAGTGAACAAGTCAGATTTTACTGTGGGATGGCAGATGTGAGAGGTACCTTTTACAACATGCTTACAATTGTTTCTTTTCTGGTTTTGATCCCTTCTTGTTAAATGTTGGCATCCAGGTTGCTGATACCATCTTCTCAGCCAGTGTGGTATCACTTTCTATATGGAAAGAGCCTGTGTTCTTTTGGGGTGCTGTCTGGTACAGGAGGCATTTCCCTTGCTTTTGTAAACCTGAATGTGCCATCCAAAAGGAATTTCTTCAAATACACAAAGAATTGAAAACCTTTCCCTCCCCACCCCAACAGTCCATGATGCTCAGGAATGTACTGAAGACAGCATTTTGTCTGTGTTTCCAGACTAAAACACAGGATGAGTTTGAATCTGTGTCTTCTGAGTTGTGTGAATGCCAGGATAGGATCAGGTACTGTTTTAGCAAGGTGAATCATAGCATTGTTTTATTGGATCAACAATGCTGTGCTGGTTTAGGCCAGAGATCTGTCTGTCCTACTGTCCTGTCTTGGATACTTGCCCAAAGTGGATGTGGAGGGAAGAATAAAAACAAATCAAAGGTATGTGCACTTTTTTCTTCCTCTAGTACTCTCTTGGCCAACCTGTATCAGCTCAAGGACTTTCTGAAGCTGGTATGATTTGTCTGCTCAGTAACCCGAGATGGATCTCTCTTCCACGTACTTGTCAAATATCCCCTTGACCCCACGCAAGCTTTCAGCATCCAAGCCTTTTTTTTTTTTTTTTTTTTAAATTTTGGCAAAGTGGTCTGCGTATCTACCATCTGTTGTGTGAAAAACCACCTCCTTTTCAGTCTTTTGAATTTGGCTCCTACTAGTTTTGTTTCATGGTGCCTGGCTCTTGCATTAAAAAAAATGAACAGTCAGTTCCTTCCTGCCTTCTCCATGCCACCCTGGAAGTACTATGAGTTTGTCTTTTGCAAGTTGTCTTTAGTCCAGATCAAAGAGTCATAGTTTATACATTTGTTAGTTGTGTGGAAGTTATCCCTTCTTTATTCTGGAATGGTATAAGCTGTTCCTGTCTGTGTAGCAAGCTCATAAATTCTTTGTGTACTGTTTATACCTGAGTTTTATATGCTTTCACTGCTGGGATAATGCATCTCATGTCATTATAGATACTGGTATTTACAGCTCATGGTATTTTGTTACTGATGCTGATGCTTCATGTCTAAAATCTTTGTTAAATGTTTGTTTGATGTTTCTGGGAGGCAGGAGACTTAGGTATTTCCTAATGTATCGTTTAATACTCTCAAAACACTCCTTGGAGCTCTAGGGAGTAGCTAAAAAGTCACAGTAACAATAATGCTTGATGGGACAGAACTGGGCACACTGAAAATCTCCGAAGACTCCTTGGGACTTGTAATTATATCAAAATAAATTCCTATCATATGCAGTTCTATCCAGTGTATACATTTGTATGTGCTCATGGAGTCACAGAACAGTTGAAGCTGTGGTCAGAAGGTGCCTCTGGAGACTGTCCAGCCCAGCCCCTCTGCTCTGAGTAAAGTAGACTAGTGCGGGTTGCTCGGGGCCTTGCTCAGTCAGGCTGAGTGTCTCCAGAACAGAGACTCCCAAGCCTGGCTCAGCAACACATTGCAGTGCGTGTTTAAACATTTTGCTTCCTGTGGGGTTTCATGTGTTTTGATTTGTGCCCACTGCCTCTCATCGTTTCACTGGATACCTCTAAGAAGGATGTGACACTGCGCTCTTCACCACCTCCCATTAAAAATGGGTGCACATTGCTACGATTGCTGTCCCTCCTCCCCACCCCAGGCTGATCAATCTCAGCTCTTTCTGCCTGCTCTCGTATGACAAATGCCTCAGTCCCTTATTCATCTTTGTAGTGCTGAATTACTATATTACAAGAGTTTTCCTGTCCAGATAATGCGAAACCTGTTTGCTCATTCAACAGGATTACATTTGTTCTGTGTCTTTATGAAAACAACTTTTTTTTCCTAATTTAAAATATTGGCACCTATGAAAGTATACTTATTTTCCTGTGAGCTTCAAGGAATGTGCCAAATGTTTTGGAATACAGACGTATTGTATCCAGCTTAAAATAGGAAGGGAATATTGATAAGAAGTTAACTTGCATCTGAAATGCTGGGATTCTGCTTGAAGAAAATGAAATAATTTCCAAGTATTGTAAGCAGATGTGTAACACTCACAGTAACCAGCCTGCCATCCCAGCTGCTGTTAAATACTCACATTGTGGATCTTGTAAATGGTAAAGTAGTTGGAGTATGATTAGGACTGCCCCGTTTTTTTTATATTCTCAGATGGAAAACTGATATAAATGCACATTCCGGCTACACATGCCCGATATTACTAGAAGTGACCTTCACCAGTTTTCCTACCCTATGCTTCCTGTAGATGAATTTTCACTTCCACAACTTTCTTCTCTGTTTTACCGTGTAGTGTGGTATTGCAGATTTCTACTCTTAAAAAAAATATATAAAAAATTCAAAGTAACTGGATTCTTGATAATGCTGCGTCCCTTTCATTAACTATGCAGATAACATTATAGATAAGTTGTTCACTTGTATTTCTTGCACAGTACCTGACATCCTGTATCTGTTAAGTTGTTGAGTGCTGATCTTTTTCTTGTGCTAGTGACTGTTCTACTCTGTTGAAAGACGACTTAATATTTCGTGTTGGTGGCATTCCTGTCTTACTGATTCATCCATTATTCTATTTCTAGTCTTGGAATTTGGATAAGTACATGATTTTCTCAGTATCTGTTGAGAAACATCTTACTAATCTTAAGTCAATTTACTGGTCAGGTTAAAAAAGAAATAGTAGAAGTGGATACATTTTAAACCAGAAAAACGTGAACATACATAAGAAAAACTTTTCTGATTTCTCGCACTTGCATTTCCAGGGTTACCTTGAAGAATTGGTACGGCTCAGAGAAAACCAACTGTCTGAATCTGTCTCACAGAATAAACTGCTCTTACAAAGAATTGAAGATATGGATCTCGCCCATAAAATGGAGAAGGAGCAGCTGGAATATATCATTGTGGAACTGCAAGACCAGTTGTAAGTTAGTATAATGGAGAAACATTGTGAAAGCAGTATTACTTAATTTATTTAACTTAGTTAACTATACAATATGAAGAACCTCTGGTCCTCTGGAAATGAGTCAAATGTCTCAAAGAAATCAATGTATCTCAGCCTTTGTTTTTTTCCTACCAAGTCTTATATTCAGAAATGCTTCCCCTGAAGAAATGTGTTAGCATAAGACAGAATAATTCTAAGCTATTTTCTGGAAATCTGAAGTTGATTAAAGTAAACTTGCCTAAATTTTTGACACATTTTTCTAAAATGTTTTTCATATTTTATTACTTTCAGCTTTAAGGCTGCTCTAAAAAAAAAAAAAAAGTGACATTATTAGAAACAGCTTCCTCTTGAATACTGTTTTTAAAAAGTTAGGCAAAGAAACAGGAAGGGTCCAAGAACTATTTATTTTCTTTCTTTGTATAGGTTCTATTTTATCTGTGTGGGTCTTCAACACAGTAGAAGTTCATCTGGTAATCCTAAAAATACTCAGATTGGGGAAACAGTTTGCTACTCACCTTACCTTTATTCCGACACAAAAGGCTAAAACAACATAACAAGGCTTACATTTTTTAATAGAGTAAGTGACTCTTAATGTGGTAAATGTTCAAGGGTCTGGTAGTTTATCCTCACAGCCTTATCTGTTGTGTAGGGAGGTACTGTCCTTTCCCAGAGACGCTCCCTGGCATTGTCAAAAGATCCAGCTAGATGGAAGACCCACTGTGAGGTGATAAATTGCCATGAGACTGCTATGGTGTACAGCTGCAGTAACTGCAGCTCTGTTCTGTTCGTGACAAGTTACTTTGTCTTAGATCTGGGCTAATTTTGAATTATCTGAGCCCTGAAGTAAAAAGAGTGAGATGTGTCCTTTGCAATAATGCAGAACGGGGAGAATATAAAGATGGCTTAGGTGTACCTCTGCCCAGTGTCTCACAGAAGGGTCTGTTCGATGCAGCAAAGCTAATTTCTAGCTTGTAAACAGAGCTCCCCCCGCTCCATCTTGCAGTAGAACATTTGATTGGCAGTGCTTGAAATGGTTCTATGAAAATCCTCAGGAATACAGCATTTGCATTATATTTATGTCGGTTTCACAGACAAAGAAAAAAAAAAGTAAGTTGTACTTTTTTTTTTTTCTGATTGCATATACGCTTTTAAGAGATTCCTGTTCAAGAGTTCTGAACTCACTGATAGAGCCAATGACTGATGATATGCTTCTTTGACCTGCCTGAGTATTACGGGGTGTCAGGGGGAAATGTTGCTGTGAGCAGGAGGTGAGCTCATTTAAACCCACTCTGATATCTGGATATTTTGGACGTTCAACCTGCTGTTAATTTCTAGCTGAGCTGTGTGCAGTTAGACTGTTGTAAAGATCTCAGTCTTTGGGCTTTAATTTTGTTTGTTGGCTTTCTTATGCCAAGGCTTAAACTGTGGAGAAGTTTCTGTTGCATCTTGATAGCGTGTTCTTCTATAGCTGTTTGTGACACACTGCAGTCAGGAGCCTGCACTACGCTGGATGTTGGGGGAGAGCGGTAGAATTCTGCATTGTTACCGCTGTGAGTGTAGAGTGCTGTCAGATGAACTCTTCAACTGTGTTAGGAGCCTATAGATCCTCACGTGGGAGAGGGAAGGGAGGTAATACTCCTAGCAGGATTTTAATGGTGAACACTGGTCATAATTAACACCTTTTAATCATTCTTTTATACTTGTATTTTCTTTTAATTTTGTTATTTTCCTGACCAAGGGTGTAGTGCTGACCTTGCAGCAAAATATGCTCCATCACTAATGTATCTATAATGAGGCATGAGTTTTGGCCAATTGCTTGTTACGGTCTAGCTGTTTTAGAACAGTGCTCATGGAATTTCATACCTAGTGGTTTGTTCTCCTACCACGTGTTGCATTTTGAAGTCGTGAATGTACTCTGTAATCTCTGGATTCTTTACCAGCAGCTAAGAGCAAGTTTGGGATTGTAATTCTGTCTGAGGCATATCACATTAATGTTTGTAAAACACTTTCAGATCTGATTTAGGATCATTTTCTGTGTAATGGAAACTGTTACAAATAAACATTCTATATTTTCTTTTTTATGTCGCTATTCTATTCTGCTGGCTGTTGGTGCTAAGGTAGCAAGTTCTACCCCTTCAAATTTTGAGTATTTGTTGATGTTTCCAAAACGGTATTTCAAAGGCATGCACATCAAAAAGTTTTACGTATGTTCTCAATGAATTGTTGGATTTGGGGAGAATCCGAGTCTATGTTTAGGTCTGTTCCCAAAAAATAAAAGGGAGGAGGAAATAGAGGTCTGACTTTCTTGGCAGTGTAGGTTCTTATTTCTGTCTTGGAAATGAGATAACACGGTGGCCAACAAGACGTTAGGTTATAAATTAGATTACCTACAGAAGAACATTTCCATATTTACACTGAAGATATTTTGCTGTAAACCATGGAATATATATGGAGAGGGGAGACTGAAGCAGTGTAAGTCATTTCTGTCTTACAGCCATAATGAAAAACTTAAAATTGAAAATTGTGGAACATTTTTGCCTCAAAAGCTTGAGTATTCAAATTACAATAAACAGTTTTTAATCTAAAAGCCACTTCATGAATCTCATGAATACCGATTCTTGGAAAATAGTGCAGCTGAAAATTTATTTAATTAGTTATTCTCAGGAGAGGAAAAAAATGTGTCTCAACTTAACCAGATTCCTTAATGATACACCCAGCCGTGTGGGGATTGGATGTCTCCCTTTGCTGGCAGGTGTCTGTTGGCGAGTCAGGTTAGAACAGTCAGACTGCAGCTGACCACCTGGTGCTCAGTCAGAGGTGTTTCAACAGACGCACAGCTGACCAAGAACAGCTTCCTCTTCTGCCACGCTCTCACTGTCTGCAGATGAAGAAGTGGCCCAGTCGCTGTCGATTGTTGCGGGGGTGATGAGGCATGTTGCAGCTTTCATTTGCTTTCTTGGGAAATGTCTGCTGTCGCTGTTGCAGTGGGGAGGATTAATGTTATGGTTCTGTTACTTAAAGTTTCCAACGCACAGGCCAACCGTGGTTTTGAAGATACTTGCAGTCACGTATAAGTAGTAACTGGAGCATTTCTGGCCATGGTGTGGGATTCAGTAGAGCTCACAGAAGCTGTACCTGTGACCCAGCTTGCCTCTTAGTGCCTACGTTGATATTGCCGTCTGTACTGCTGCATCATAATCCTTTTGCTGTTCATTTCATGGCCCGGTAAGCAGTACTCTGTTTGCATGTGGTGCCTGGTTGTACGAATTTGAAACAACCCAATCTGCCTATACCGGGGACTTACTGCAGCTCAGCATTAGAGAACAGTGCTGTTGGCTCTACTCGTCTATAAAAATAGTGGTTTTAACTGTTGAGATGGAACAGTTCTTAAAGCCAGTGCTTAAAAGTAACAGCTCACGGGAGGACAGCCAAGAGAAGGCTGTGATCAGTGGAGTGTCTAACTGAAGAAAACATTTTTATTTTCCTAATACTCAAAACGCAACAGAAGAGAGATCAGATCAAATCAAGGAACTGGACCCTGGAGTACTCAGAATTGCAGGAGTGGCCATTTTTTCTTCCTCTAAGATCCTGCAAAGAAGTGTTGGATGCTTCTTGGAGCAGTGGTCTCCAGACTTGTTTTGATTGCACACCCCATCAGTCAAAGGAGTGACTGGGCAAAATCTGGAACTGTTTGCCCACAACAGTCTTGCATTAAATCTCACCTTAACAGGCTTTTTCTTTTTTACCTCAGGTGATGCTTGGTCTTTCTTTTGGCTTACAGACTACCTGTATCTAAGGCAAAATTTCTCTGCTGATTTTTGCTGCTTTAAAGGTTGAAGTTGAGATTCTGTTTCTGAAATTGATATTTATATGTTAAGTATTGAAGTATGATTACAAGAGGGATTTATTTGGTCAGTTTCCTAAATAATGACTCATCTCCTGGATAGTGACTCACTGATGTTATAAAAGCTGTTCAATAACAAAAAACAAACAAACAAAAAACTCTTTAAATAAAATCCAAAGGAAAACAAAGTATTGTATACAAAAGTAAAAACCTCAACTTAAAATGCTTTAAAATATATATTTTTTTCTGCTGTGATTTTTGTTGAAATGACAAGAGTGATTTGCATAATGTTTACCAACATGGATTTCCTCCTAATGGATTTTTCAGGTGTACAGGCTGCTCTGCCTGGTGTAAGACCATAAGAGTCCTTTGTCCCAATGGGTGTTCTATATATATAGGTGTATGTTAATTGTTAACATGTGTTGAAAATGTACTGCTTCGTTTGGACAGTTACTCTGTCTTCTCATAGCTCTCTGTTTATCTCACTCTGCTGCTCCTTCCTGTACTGCTGTCGTGTTCCAGTGCTTTGTGGAGGTGTATGCGGAGGGAAGGAAACTCTTATGTGATTGGAGTTCTGCCTTTGATTATGGCACGAGTAAGACTCAAATTAAATTGTAGGGACACTCACGTCTCATGGTACTAAGCATGTCTGTATAATTAAGAATTTCTTGTGTGTTTTAGCAGATCTTAAAATTAGATGTATTTAATTCTTCTGGCAGTTACTTTGGAATTGTTCCATCTTTCAAGGCCCAGATAATGCTTGTACTCCATTCTTAGTATTTTAATATACCTGTCTGATAGATCCAGGAAGGCAGTTCCTATCTGGATAATATAAATATCTTTGTAAAGACAGTAAAACACTCCTAAGCTGCAACCCTGAGAGACTGTTTGCAACAGTGGAACACTTTAATTACAGCAAATGCTCTGCGGCATTCCCACTTCTGTGGTACAGGGCCTACCGTTTACACTATTTTCCAGGCATTAACTGGAGTGCTCTATGCTCACACACTTGCTTTTTCATCATGTTAGCACTGCATCAAGCTCAAGCTAAGGTACCCTGCCTTTCAGAGCAGTACGCTGGCTCGTTCTCAGCAACGTCTGAACACAGTCACGACTGTACGGTGCGGTTTGTAACCTGGTTTCATAAGCAAGAAGGTTTTGCTGCCTCTCTATTTGGATAGCAAGTGGCTGTGGTGAAGCAGCAGCGTCTGAGCAAAGGCTGTGAAATTTAACCTGTGGTTTGTGTCTCCTTACGGATAAATCTTAACATGTGGCTTGTCTGGCTTGTAATCCTCCCTCAAAAGCGAAATCATCTGGAGAAGCAGGAAAGTCGGATCACTTCCTTAGCACTTGTGCCTTCATTTTCACATAGTCTCCTTGTAAGGCTTTTCTTCTTTTTAAGAAACTGATTTCCTCAACTTCATAAGTACAGGAAATCCCATTTGTTATAGCTGCTTTATTTTCTCTTTGAAAGGAGCTGGGAGATTAGAATTTAGCGTTTGATCTTCTTGGTGAATTTCTCTCCTAGAATGTCAAAGTTGAATGCTAATCCTTCTTTACTTCTCAAGCTTTCGGGGATCCTTGCTGTCAAACCGTAATTCACGTTAGCCACACTTTGATTTGTAAAGCTTCCTGCATGTCCTCTATATCCCCCAAGTCTGCAGCATCAGTTTTAAAACCTGAGTATTGTAGTCTGGTCTGTTTTCAGCTCCTTGTTTTTTCAGCTTTTATTTTTTTTTTTTTAGATAACTTTTTTTTTTTTTTTTTAACATAGCTTAGAAAAAAATATTGCACCATTTGCCAGATGAAATAACTTTTATTTCTGCAGTGGTTTTGGTTTTGTGTGTGTAATTCTTTGTTTTGAAGATTGCTGCATTATTGTGTGCCTGCTGTGTTTTCCAAAGGTGTGGACAGGCAGCAGGTCCTGCTTTCAGTGAGCTGGAAACCTGCAAAGCCAGGCAAGTTTCCTTTTGGAAACACTGGGAAGTGTAACTAGGAAAAGGTCAGCTGGGTGTGGTAAGGGACAGACAGCCTCCTGCAATTCAGAGCACACAGAGCACAGGAATATGCAGAATTAAACAAAGTTGCAGCCAACCTCAGAGGTGACTGAGGACACCCTATTCTTGGAACCCACAGGGACTGCGAGGGCACGGCAGGAAGCCAAAAGTTGCGGAATTGGTAGCAACGCTGCAAGGTGCAGAAGGTAGAGAGGGATTTATCTTTAAATCCTCATATTTTAATATCTGATTCTGAACTTTTAAATAGAAGTTTGAAAAGATTAATGCTGACAGATAATAATACTAAAAGTTACAGGCTTTTGATGTTATTGCAGGCTTTTGATGTTGTTGGTGTGGTCAAGGCCAAGCTGTGTTGGTTTATCTACAGCAAGTCCTGATTCAAAAGTGAAAAATACTCCTTTCTGTAAAGAGTCTCTCCTCTCATTTAATTTATTTTTCTTAGGAGATGAGAGAACCATAGGGACTTTCCTTTGAGGATTTTACATGCTCGCTGCCACACTAACGTCCTTGTGTCCCCCTTCTCTGAGTCTCTAATGTGGAATACTAAAATCTGTTTTCGTAGTGGCATTCTTGCTCTTTTCTCCTATGGCTACACTTCTGTGGATAAAGGCGTTGTAATCCAAGTGGCACAGCAAGTTAGCAGGACATTAGCACTTTTCACATTCCAGATTCCAGAGATTTTTTCCAATGTAGAATGCTAAGTTTGGGAGCAGGGGGATGTAAGACCTTGCAAATCAACAGTGAAAAGTTGTTCAAAACATCTGAGGGCCTCCAGGCTTTTCTGTTGCTAATGATCCGTATTCCCCGTAGGAAAGCATATTGTATGGATTGTGGATTTTTTCTTCTGTTCATGTTACCTGAACTGTGACAGGAAAAGAATACTTTCTTTGCCATGGTAATGCTGGAGAACCTGTACAAGAAATATCAATATTTTCATGTTTTAATTCCATTCCAAATTCAACTCCAAAGTGAATTGTCTCTTGTCTAGAATAGATGAAGCTGAGACTTTGATTTTATAAGAGGGTTTGAATAACTTGATACTCACAGTGCACGTGGGGTGGGTAGATACCATCAGCTAAAAATAGGGAAAGCTAATTGTGTTAGTCCCTGAGTCAACAGCAGAGACTGAATCTGATCTCTGTGTGCTTTAGCCATTTAGATGAATAAACTGGAATTACTGTTTGCTTCTGAGATTCCAGTTTTTTCTTGCTTCATTTCTTAGCCCCCATATTCATTTACTAGAGGTTTGTTTCTAGATACTGAGATGGGAAAAGCTGATTTTTGATAGATAGTGCTTGTGCATAGAAGTATACACAATCTTCATGGGTGTGGAAGAATAGTGCCAGGATAGAATGGTGAGTGTTACAGTTTGCAGAGTCGATGTATAGTACCAGTATTTCTAAGATTCTTTAGACAGAATAAAATATTTAAGTTATTTGAAATGTTAGTTTCTTTTGGCTATATTTATTGGTTCAAATTAATCAGGTAGTTTAATCCAGTATAAAGAAATGGAAAAATGCACTGTGTATTTTCAAAACCAAAGTTTCTCTAAAATGAAGATAGTTTGACTGAATGAAAGTAGACTTACCAGTCAGTGTGCATAAACACACAGTCACAGAAATGTATCTTTTTCTTTTAAGTATGACCGATATTTGTAAATCTGGGATGCATTGTTTTTCATTCTTTAAAATTCTATTTTAAGGCAACAACTTGATGTTGTGAGGGGTTCTTTTTTCAGTTTAGTTAAATGTAAAATATTATTTAAGTGATTTCTTGAAAGGCTTGAAATAAATTTTTGTAAAAATTTCTGAAGTCATAATCACAACTGTACATTGCAGTTTGTTACCTGATTTCTTGAGCAAGCAGCTTTTGCTGCCTCTCTCTTTGAATGGGAAGTGGTTGTGATGAAGTTTGGTGCTCTTTGTTTGTCAGTGGGATTTTCTTATGCAAACACTTCACATAATAAGTTTTCATGTTGTTATGCAAATTGTGGAAAAGATTTCTATTTGCCACTTTTTTTTTTTTTTTTTTTACCTTCTTATTTCTCCATTTCTACTGTTCTGTATCTGGAGGGGTTTTTTGGTTGGTTGCTCAGATGGCGGATCAGATTTTCATCTTCCATTCTATTCCTCTGGAATTGCCTGATATTTTTAAGCTCACTCATGCTGTTTTCTATAGTTTGGTAGCCGTTCAGCTACCAGGAACATCTTCCTGCTTTTTGCTGTTAGTATGCTTTCATTTTAAACCAATTTTTTTATCCTTCAGAGTAAGTCATCATTACCAAATTACGTCTAATTACCCAAAAAAAAAAAAAAAA